>JANIHZ010149873.1:0-10337 GCA_027478365.1 Erythroxylum rufum
AAATCTTCTCAAATATTAAAATCATCAAAACTAATGAAATCTTTTCTCATTAATTTCCTTAAGTTCATTTAAAGTTCGTCAATTTCCTCACCAATTTCTTTCTCATTTAAACTCATTTTAATATTTTTAATTTTCATCAAAAGTTCGGGGTCCAATAGGCCAACTTCACCAGTCGACCATATTTCCAACCATGCCCTCTAGATATACGAGTGGTCCGTCTGGCAAAGTAAAGCAGATATTGATCGTCGGCCTCGACAAGAACATGTAATCGGATGGCAGAAACCTCCTAATGGGTGGGTAAAATTAAATACGGATGGAACATTTAAATGGTCATCGTACTCAGCCATAGCAGGAGGTCTCATACGTGATAGTACAGGCGCTTGGCTTGGAGGTTTCAGCCAGAATTTGGGTTGGTGCTCATCTGTTTCTGCAGAACTCTGGGGAGTACTTTCTGAGCTCACACTCGCTTGAAATAAGGGTTATCGGCGGATCGAACTAGAAGTGGACTCCACAGCGGTGCTGAATCTCCTGTCTTCCTCAGCTACTCAATCAAGGGCTCTCAATCCTCTCATCATGGCTATCATTGAATTATTCACTCAAAACTAGATTGTTGTATATTGACATATCTATCGAGAGAGCAAAAGATGTGCGGACTGGCTTGTGAATTTTGCAGAACGTTTTGATTTTGAAATCACGATTTTTAATACTACACCCACTGGGTGCCATTATATCCTTTTAGAGGATATGTCAAGGGTCTATTTCTCTAGACTAATCATATAATTATATCGTCTTTCTTTCTTTAATAATAATTAAAAAAAAAGCCTTTGAAGTTTTTAACTCTTTGTGGAAACTTGTGGTAGGCAGAGCAGCTTCTGTTTTTCCTCGCTCTCCAGTAAGAGCCGGTTCCGTCAATTTTTAACGGAGCAAGTACCAGTAGTAGTCTGTAATTATGTAAAAGCTATCGGTTCTTGAACGACGTAAATGCTTAGGTATCTGGCTTGTGCTAACAAACGGTGATGGTGGTTGACTTGTTCTCAGCATCTCTTATGGTATGACTTGTTTTTCGTCGATTATTAGAACATTGGACTTTTACGTACTGTCGTAACTTGTTTGGAGCACAAGGCATGGAACACTTGTAGTCAAACTTCAGAGTAAATTACTATGCTTCGTATCATGAACAAACTCTAGCAAACATGAATCAATTGAATGGACTTTCTATCGCAGTGATGAATTAATGAAAGTTTCCTATATTCTGCTTCCGTTCATTAACAGGTATCTTTACACAAGAAAATAGCAAGTTGGAAGATCACAAAGCCAGTTTCTAATATGGAAAATATCATTTTGATTCTATAATCTCATCTCTATCAATGAAACGCTCAAGCAGCTCTTTATCATTCAAAACTAAGCAATGCTTAGCCTTTCCAAACCATTTGTACCGTCGTTGTGCAACATAGTCGTATACAGCATCCCTGACAGGAGTTGGAACTATAAAGAGTGTACTCAAGACCGAGTATGGTAAAGGCAAGTATGAAACTACTCTCAGTGCAGCTGCAGTGCAACATTCAAAAGTTAAAAGCTCCAGTAAAAAGATTGAAAATTGACTGAAGAGTTAAAGAGAGATGAAAATGGTTAAAACAATGATGAGCAAGTTAAAATTGTATCAATGAAAGTCAGATAGTAGATTGACATTCATAATGGAATTTCAACATTTACTACAGGACCAATCTCTGATGAAAGATTCATTTTCTACTTTCAAAGATTGCATTAAACAATGCAATTGAATTATGGAGAATAGAACTTAAATGCCATACATTAAACCGCCAACTAAATCAAACTTAACTATAGCTACTAAAGGGAAGGGGTTCTCTCCTTGCAGATCAGACATCCATATAATATGCAAAAATAAACTCCATAATTTAATATCTTCCTCTTTGAATGAGATCTTGTGAGCAGAAAAAATTCAGTGAGCATCAATTGTTAATCAAGTAAAAAAAAAAGAGTGACAATATGCATAAGAGCGGTTGGAAACTCTTGTTTCTTCACATTCCAAAAGTTGTATTCAATGAGCACCAAAGACAGACTAGTCATACACTTGTAAGCACCAAAGACAGACTAGTCATACACTTGTACATTTTGGACAGAGGAAGATGGGTCATGACAAGCTGATGAAGAAAAGGCACAATTACAGAGATTGAATAGTCATTAAGTGAGAAAGAAACATCCTTATTCATTCATTCATATTAATGGGAGCATGAAAAACGTATTCAAAAGAAAATTAAGGTGCATTTAGAATGAACCAACCAGTGGATCCTTGGTGGTATAAACCTAAGCCTTCAACGAACAGAAAACGACGCATAACATCCTCCCTCTCAAGACCACACAACTTCAAGTATGGCTCAGCAGCCTTGGATTGGAGGCAACAGAACTTGATCTTCCTGTGTTTGTCAGCTTCAATCACCCACTTGACCCCTGTAAAATGGATCAGAGCTTGAGAAACAAATCAAGGGGCCAACATGGGTCTAGCTAAATTAGTAAAACAACTGAAATCAATAAAAAAACTAGAAGTTATAAAAAAAAGCCAGTTGCCTTTGCAAGCACATAAAACTGATGCCTCCCACTGAAAGTAATCAAGCTAATATTCCAACTACAAGCAAAAGATTAAAAAACTTGTAGGATTGCGTGCTAATACAGGGACAAAAACCATAAATCAGGAATTCCATTCTGATCTTCAACATGTTAGCAGAATACTGAGATGAACCAATTTGCATCGTTACAATTCAACAGATTTCCAGCTAAGCAAGAAAGCAACAATAAACCAATGGACTTGGGAGTTCTTGGCAATGAGGCCAATTACCATACAACCACTTCCTAAGGAGAAGCATAAACATAAACATGAATGAAATCAAACCTATGCCAAATGCATTATTTAAGAAACCCAGATAAACATTTATATCAACAGTGACCGAAATTAGCAAAGCCCTAAATATGTTAGGCTAAGCAAGAACCTACATCCGTGACAGAGATGGCAAACACCGTCATAGACCACGACACGTGGCTGGAGGAGGGTGAACGTAGGAGTAGCAGGGCTAACAGAAGCTTGTGAGTACACCGGATCCTCCTTTCCCCATCTGACGTCGTTGGCATCAGGTTCAGTTTCTTCGATGACGTCGGTGGCATCAGGTTCACTTTCTTCAACCACGTCCGTTGCTGACTGAACTATAGATGACGATCCTTGGGAAAAGAACCGGTACTTCAATAATGAGTAGCTAAGTGGGTTTGTCTTAGCAAACGGTGGCGTGCTCAAGTTCCCTAGCGCTCTCGTCATCAACCTTATCATCGCCATTTCTGGTTTCTTCGAACAATCACATTAAGATGATCGCAGGTTAAGAAAGTTATTTGATCTTTATGTGTAAGTGAAAATGGAGGCAAAATCTTGCTCCCACTGTTACGAATAATATCGGTGAACGTAACAGAAGAAGGAGAGGAAGAGAACGACGTCGGGGAGGAAAACGAAAGAACGAGAAGATGAAGAAAACGACGTCGAAACATTAAACATCAGTAAATAAAAATACGAGCCCTCTGTAATGGTCTTAACTAGCCATCTAGGATCACAAGGCGTGTTGCCATTGTAAGGTTCATACTTCATAGTACTAATTTACAGCCTAACTAATGTTTAATCGGAAGTTTTTAAGAGATTTAATCGATATCAAATTGTATTAAAATTTGTTAAATATAAAAAATTTAAAATATGATTAAAATTATTTTTATTCATAGAAAAACTTTACATTTAATTGAAAAAAACTGTTAAATAAAAATTAATTGAACCGATCAAATTGGTCAAATTTTTTAATCCTCGATTGTAACGACTAAAGTACGTATGAAAAATTTAAAGCAAAGTTTTCCATTCCCCTTCTATATCTCTTCTTCTCCATTGTTCCTTTCCTATGTTCTAAAAAAGGTTACTATGATAGTTGGTATCAAAGCGGACGATCCTTGGTTATGACACAATGATAAAAAAAAACAAGGGGAGCAGAAATGAGGAGTCTAGAAGATATTAATATGTGTAATTCCATCTTGGTGTTGCAGTCTATATTAATTAGTTGGGTGAAGATATTAATATGTGTGCTGTAATCTTTTATTGGGAGTATTTGCAGCTATCTTTAATAGAGTTTCATGTGAGTGCGCTAAAGGTGACATGCTGCACTGAGGTGCTTTGATAGCCGTGTGTCTTCGTTGGTTGGTTGTTGTTGATGAAGTTTTAGTACAGTTGTGTTCTTATTTTTGTCTTTACGTGGTTCAGCTGGGTAAATTCGTGAGTTTTTGGCAACTAGCTTTTTATGGTGTTTGTGTCATTTTGTTGGGTTTCTCACTATTATCGGCAGTGGTTTTTGTGTGGAAAACTTCCAGCAGTCTTGGTGATTTTGTGGTTGTCATTTTTGGTGTTGGTGTTCGAAAATTTCAGAAGTTTTTGTGACTTTGTAGCTGTTGTTTTTGTTGTTGGTTTGGTGCGAAAAACTTCAGTAGTTGTCTTGGTTGTTGCAACTCCATTGGGTTAACGTTTCAGTGATGAAACGTTTGTTGATTTGAGACATTTTGTGAATGTTGTTCATGGGATGTTTCAGCAACTATATCGAAGATTCATAGCAGATTTCTTGGTTGACAACTTCCCATTCTTTTGTTGATGCACTGTCATATTTAGGGGAGTTAATTTTTATCTCAAGTACTTTCGTTTATGTTGAATTTTGTTTAATCACTTGAATTGTTTATTTTATTTTATTTTCATTAAACATTGTCTGTGAGATTTGAAGAGCTAAAGATGGATGAGAGTGAAATCATTGGAGACTTCCATGAGAGATTGCGTGACATAGCAAACCAAACACATCAACTCAGGAAGAAGTACTCTAATATGAAACTGGTTAAGAAGACATTGAGATTGTTGCCTTCGAGGTTCATACCAAAAATTGCGGCTATCGAAAATACCCATGATATCACTGAATTGTCTTCGGAGAAGGTAATTAGGATTCTTACTAACTTTGAGATGCACTTGTTGAGGGATAATCGAGAGAAGAGCAAAGGATCAGCATTGCAAGCCAAAATTGATAAAGCCGTGAATGACTTCGAAGATGAATCCGATGAGAATAAGGATATGGCGTTATTGACAAGAAATTTCAATAAGTGGTTAAAGAAAGTGAAGAAGGATAGATCCGATTTTAGGCAAAACGATGGAAGCCCATCAAATAGTAATTTCAAACAACAAGGGAAAACTAAAAAAGGTGTAAGAAAAGTGAAGAAATCAATGTCATGAGTGTCAAGGCTTCAGACATATGCAAGCTGAATATGCTAACACCTTGAAAAAGAGAAAAGGTAAGTCCTATATAAGCACTTGGAGTGAGAATGAATCCGGAAGTGAGTTTGATAGTAAAGAAGTGCTCCATTAGTTGCTTTATACAGCAAAAGTCCAGTTATTTGCTTTACCGTAACCAAGAAGGAAGTAAATGATGACGAAAAAGTGAGTAAATCAGAAAATTTTGGGAAAAATGTAGACGAATTAGCTCAAAGCTTAATCTCAGATTATGACGGAGATGACAGTACTTCAGATGCTAAAAAGGAAGATATTGATGAAGCCTATGGGTTAATGTATGCTAAATGGGCCCAAACATGGAAGAAAAATAAGAAGTTGAAAGAAGAAAACTCTACCATAAAGAACACCATTCAAGACCTTGAGAAGAAGTTGTTATCTACAATAGGTGAGCTAAGTGAAACAAAGTTGAAGCTGGTCAGCACAGAAAAGGGAATAAGAATGTTAAATGGAGGTACCGAAAAGCTAAAAAAGTTGTTAGAAATTAGTAAGACTAAAGGAGACCTTCAAGGCATTGGCTATAAAGATGAATGTTCCAAGTCGAATGATGAAAAAATTGGTGTGATCAGATCTATCTAAGGAGAAATCTCAAAGAAAAATTGGAGGTTTATACCTATATGTCACTTTTGTGGAAGAACCAGGCACATAAGACCGAAATGTTATAAGTTGTTACAAATGATGTTTCAAAGGGGTCAAAATCGAAAATCTAGACACTCTCCATTAAATTTCCAGTAGCAACACATGTTACCGAAGCACTCTTAGGTTAGAAAAGTTCAAGTACAAGCACAAAGATGTAGTGAAGGAAAAACAAGAAATTGTCTAGATTTACAGTTAATTACTGCTTTTGAAGAAACTGTTCAGACTGAGGATAAGTCAATTGTTTCAGATGAAGAAATCAACCAGATAGTTGATGACCAAGATAATGTGACGAGGACTAAGCCCAATTTTGAATTCTTCGAGGGGCATAGGGACTGTATGCTTTACATTTTTGAAGTATAGTTTGATGTTATTTATTAAAAAAACAAAAAAGAGGGTTCGAAGGAGTTATCGTTTAGGCTTTCTGAGTTTTTATTTATGGGTTTTCTTAAGTTCAGTTGATTGATGTGTACGTGAGGTTATGCTTGATGATGGGGTTTATGAATTTGATCAATCTTATGAAGATGAAATTGAAGTGAGAAATGATATGTTGGCATATTATTAAATGGTAGCAAATTGTCATCTTGGCTTTTTACTATTGCGCTATGTGCTTATGATTCTTCTGCTACACCTACTATTGATTTTTATGTTTCTTTATTCGCTAAGATTGATCACATTAAAGGATTCTTGTCTTCATATTATTTTGTCCCAAGGGGGAGACATCAAATTGTTTTTGGTAATTGTTTAATTCAGGAGGAGATTGTAAGGTATCTTCGTGACTATTAATCTAGCTTTTTGGCATCTTTTTGTCCCGAAGGGGAGAAATTTAGATGATTGTTCATTATTGTTTCATTGGATATTTGAAGAATTTGATGGATGTTCTTTGGAACTTGATATTGGATTAAGGGGATGTTTCTTATTTGTGACAAAAATGCTAAAAAGGGGGAGATTGTTAAGATATTTATTATATATCTTATTATTTAATTTTGACATTTTTGATTATCGAATCTTCAAGATAATGCAAGTCTTAATACAAGATAATGAGGTGTAATAAAGTGATACTTATTATTTGAATTGGATTTTTGGATAATTGTTTAAGTGAGAAAGAAGTCCATTTTGAAAGGATATTTGTGGATGACGTTGTTGTGCATTTAGAGGACATCGTGAGATTGTTGAGGATCATCTTGCGTATGTGACTCCAAGTTAGGACTCTTAGCTTGCGTCTAGATTCCTTACGTGAGTGATTTGGTTATTACTTGGTTTTGCATGGGTTGATAACATTGTAGGTGTGTGCAAAAAATTGTGAGTGAGTTGAAGCAGTGTGCATGAACTATTATTTTGGACGATGTGTATATGACCCCTTATCTGGAATAACAGTATGTGTGTATGATGTTGTCGACGGCTGTAGATTTTGTGATGAGGCATAAGTGACCCCTTTCATGCATGACTCCCTCCTTGTGTCTTTTTTGTTTAGCTACAGGTGGTGTGCAAGGTGAGGCTATGTGTCTTTTGTTTTGGTGATTAAAAAGTGTATGGAAGGACTGACGTGATGATCTTTATGTTGGTATAATTCCATCTTGGTGTTGTAGCCTATATTAATTAATTGGGTGAAGATATTAATGCATGTGCTGCAATCTTTTATTGGGAGTATTTGCAGCTGTCTTTATTAGAGTTTCACGTGAGTGGGCTGAAGGTGACATGCTACACTGAGGTGCTTTGATAGCCAAGTGTCTTCGTTGGTTGGTTGTCGTTGATGAAGTTTTAGTGCAACTGTGTTCTTGTTTTTGTCTTTGCATGGCTTAGCTGGGTAAATTCGTGAGTTTTTGGCAGCTAGCTTTTTATAATGTTTATGTGATTTGTTGGGCTGCTCACTATCATCGATAATGGTTTTTGTGTGGAAAACTTCCAACAATCTTAGTGATTTTGTGGCTGTCGTTTTTGGTGTTGGTGTGTGAAAATTTCAGAAGTTTTCATGAATTTGTAGATGTTATTTTTGTTGTTGGATTTGTGTGAAAAACTTCGGTGGTTGTCTTGGTTGTTGCAGCTCCATTAGGTTAACGTTTCAGTGATGAAATGTTTTCTGATTTGAGACGTTTTGTGGTTGCTGTGCATGGGATATTTTAGTGACTATATCAAAGATTCATAGCAGATTTCTTGGTTGATAACTTCTCATTCTTTTGTTAATAAAGCGGCATATTTAGGAGAGTTACTTTTTATCTCAAGTATTTTCGTTTATTTTGAATTTTGTTTATTCACTTGAGTTATTTTTTTATTTCGTTTTCATTAAACATTGTTTAAGAAAATATTTTATTGAGGTTTGTACGAGGTTGTTGTACTATTGGGTGTGAAATTCTTTCAGGGGTTGTGAGGACGAGAGATAGTATTAAGGGTTGAGTAGTATCGGCTCAGTAAAACCTTGTATAAAACTATTATTGTTAGTGAAAGAATTAAGCTGGATGAGGGCTCTGCAGATGTAGGCAAGGTGTGCCAAATTGCATTAATAAATATCGGTGTTGATTTATTTTGATGCATTTAATTTTTCTGGTTTTTGATTGTGCTAGAAATGACTGCTATAAATCGAAGAGTTTGCAAAACTAATACACCCCTATGGTTTTTCAGATGTAATAAGGAACTCAGAGGAAAAAATAATATTGATTGCCCATGACAGCTCACAAGGAGGACATTCTGGAGTAACTGCAACAATCAAAAGAATCTAGAGCTTATTTCACTGGAAACACAAAGCTAACAATGATAGAAATTATGTTACTAGTTGCATCATTTGTCAAAGAAGTAAGTATGAACTTGTAGCTACCCCCGAGCAACTACACCTCCTACCTATACTAAAGGGATATTGGTGAGAAATTAGCATGAACTTTGTGAAGGGTTTACCGCTGTTGAAGGTGAAGACATACATTTACGTGATTGTTGATAGGTTGAGTAAGTACTCCCATTCTATTGCCTTAAATCATCCATACACAGTGCAAGATGTCGCGCAACTCTTCATAGACCATGTATTTAAGCTTTATGAGATACCGAAAGCAATAGTCAATGATCATGATCCTTTATTTCTTAGCACCTTTTGGTAGGAAACCTTCCAGTTATAGGGTGTGAGTTTACAATTTTCAACGTCATATCATCCGCAATCTAACAGGCAAACAGAAGTTGTCAATAAAGCTTTGGAAATATATCTCAAATGTTTCTGTAGTGAAGCACCACAGAAGTGGGTATATTAGCTCTCTATGGCCGAATGGTGGTATAACACCACACACTATACAACCATAAATACCACCCCATTCAAAATCTTTTATGGCTATCCTCCACCCATCTATGTTCCCTAGTTAACTGGGGACTCCTGTAATGTTTTAATCGATTAAGCTCTTTAGGATCAAGATACTGCATTACAAATCTCCAAGTTCCATTTAAACAGAGCACAACAGAGAATGAATTAATACGTAGATAAGCATTAGATTAAGCATGAATTTGATGTTTAACAAAGTGTTTACGTTAAGCTCGAACCCAATCGTCAACATTCCATGCAAAGAAGAACAAACCAGAAGCTAACATCATTATATTATGACCTTTTCCAATTAAAGAAAAGGTTAATACAGTGGCACATACATTGGAGTTGCCAGAAGGATCGACAATCCACCTAACCTTCCATGTATCCCAATTGAAGTTCATTTCAGACAAGACACCTTGTTCTGAGCACCTGTCATCAACCTTAAAATTGATCGAAAGGTACCAGAGGCTCTTTTGGTAAGAAGGATAGTTAATCATCATAATCGTGGAATCACTCAAGTCTTGGTACAGTGGCAAAGTGAAACTAGGGAAAAAGTTACGTGGGAAATGATGTTTGAATTACAAAGCAAATTTCCAGATACCAACTTGATAAATAAGCTTATCGTTGAAGAGGGAGGGGATGTTACGAGCAAAGACAATGTCCGTGAAGGAACAGAAGACAATGTCGCTATATGACAAGAAATGGCATTGTGACAGCCTAACGAACTATCTATAGTAAGAAAATGTGTCACAAATCTTATACCTCTACTATTGTTTAAATGGCCGTTGTAATTGTTGGATCGCGTACGGTCCGAGTATTCAAAATATGTTGCGGAAAAGACCATACAACATCGTGAAGTATAATCGAAAACACCAGGATGTACAAAAATACTTTATTGTCGTGAATGGGTTGTCTCTTTTTTGGATTCCAAAACACTGCAAACGTGAATGCCCTCTACCGGTATCCACACGAGCATGCACGATCTGGGCTGCGGCTGTGGTGTGCTAGCACGTCCTGAAACACTTTTCCGAACGCCGCACGTTTCTCCTCTTGGATGGTGGC
>JANIHZ010149951.1:0-10330 GCA_027478365.1 Erythroxylum rufum
CCCCTTTTATCTAAAAAAAGATAAAACGGTATGATTGTTCTTTCGATAAAAAAGGAGGAGAAGAAACTCTTTTAAGTTGGACAACAGGATATCCTATTTACTTTAAAATTTTATGAGATTTAATAATACGTAATCTTATTCTTAATTAATAAAAAGGTTATTTTTATAAAATAAATAAAATGGTTCGAATGTAACATGAAATAACACCTATTCTCCGTGTTATTTCATATTATATTCAAATGCTTTTATCTTATAAAACTTGGAGGTAACCAGGCATTAGATTCATATGCATGGGCCATCAAGTCACATATATTAATTTGGAAAAGACTTTAAAGAGGTTGGTGGGGACAATAGTTTATATAGGATTTTACCTTAATTTGTTTATTTAAATGACGGTCTAATAAAATTTGTAGCTGAGGAGTTGGATAAGATACGAAACCAATTTTCTTTATGTTAATCTGGAAAAGCAACCTTTTTAATCTCTTGGAACAAGGCGTCTGCACTGCAGCTAAAGATAATAAAGGCTTAGCTCTGTAAATTTTCAGTTAAAAATAAATTTGGTGACGGTGACTTCGGGGGGAGGAGCAAAACTCTTCGTTGATAAAAGTATTTGGTGGCGAGGAAAAGGTAAAACTAATGTTTTTAAAACTGAACTAAAATTTAAACCATTAAGACAAAAAATTTAAGGTTTAAAAGGTTTAATCGGTATTAAATTGTCGTAAATGATTTTACCTATCAAAAAAATTTGAAGTTTGATTGAAAAATGAGATTATTAAATGAAAAATAATTAATTTATTTTGATTTATGTAAATTGATTAATTTATAAAATCAATTGATTAAATGATAAACTAGTTGAGTTTTAACAATAAAGATTATTAAAGTAAATCAAACAGAAAATAATCGAACCAAAAAGTTAATTGGTTCAAGATTTTTACAGTTGAATTAGCTGAATCAGTTAATTTTTTTAATAATTAGATGAATCACAAGGTACACTACAAGAAAATTGTGGATTAACGACGGAAAAGAAACCGTTGGAAATTAGCGACGAAATTATGCTTTCTGTCACTAAAATTGATGAATTTAGCGACGGTACTAATATTCGTCGCTAAATATGGGGGAAAATCGTCGCGGCAAAATTTGCGACGGAAGTTAACGACAGTAAAATATGTCCGTTGATAATTGTACTAAATTGGCGACGAAAACATACTGAAGGAAAACATATCATTGGTAATTACCAACAGTTGTACTTCCTCCATCAGTAAAGTTGACAATTTAGCGACAGAACAAATATCGTCGGTAAATAAGGCGAGAATTGATGGTGCAATAATAAATTTTTAAATTTTTCGATGAAAGTTACGGACAATTGTTTTTGTTCTGTCGGAAAATATTGTTGTGAAAATTTTGTATAGCGACGGAAATTTTCCGTCGGTAATTGGACTTAAGTTAAAAAAAATGACGTCGTTTTGGTAACGTTTTAAGTCACCCGAAAGACCCTTCCCCAATCCCCCACCCCCGCGTCGCGTTTCTTCTGTTTTCTTCTTCCTCGATCGTGCGTCTTTGGCGTCTTCTATAGGCTATGTCTTCGGTGACTTCGTGTTGCGTCTCCGACATTTTTCTGCTTGTTGGCGTTCGTTAGTCTCGGGCCAGTGTCGTGTTTTCATGTAGGTATTTTCGGTTTGGTTTTTTTCGTATATTGGATGATAGTTATATTTGGGTATTTGAGTTCTTTTGTTTGTTTGTGTATTTTGTGATTGGAAAATAAATTTAAGATAGAAATGTCAGTGATAGAAGGGAGAAGAAGTGATTTTAGTTGTGATGTTGGGATGGATTTTTTATGCATATAAAGTGTTTGATGAAATGTTTGATCATTTAGAATTAGAAAGAATGATTAGTAGCTAATGATTCAGTTACGCTAATTAAATAAATATTTTTGTAAACTCAATAGCTTTTTTATTCTACAATGAGGATATCAGAGTATTTATACTTATAAAGAAGGCTAGAGACTCTGAGTCTAAATAATGATGTTTGTTATTTTTCCATTTTAAATGCAAACGTGAGAATGAAGATGTAAGGTAGAAGCCGTTTTCATAACAATTTTCTTAACTGATTGGTGTTTCCTCGTTCAAAATAATTAGCATAACTACTTAGAAGCCAATTTCTATTGCTTGAACAAGTTCTTTTAATTTATACTTAGTTAATACCAATTTATATTGCTAAATAAAAGAAAAGAGTCCATAAAGTGCGTTGTCAGGTTTGTAAACTTTGTTCTCTCATTACAAGTTATCATTCTTCTTTAACCATTCTTCTTCTACAATGATTGATAGTTTGTTGTTTCTCAAGATAGTCACAAACCATAGGCTCATAAATGTTCAATGTTGGACTGCTTTGTTTGTGTGTTAATATCATAAAGATTTTTTTTTCACATTGTAACTTAAAATTTTGTTTGGGTCTTGTATCGGATAGATTTGTAATTTTATTAGCTAAGATTTAATTGATTATTGCTTGGTTGTAGGAACTCATTTGTTGGCAATATTTCTATTTTCAAGGAGATTAAAGCGAAGCTTTAACAGGTATTAAACTACTAGCGAATTGAGCGCCATAAGTACTATATAAATCATGCATTGCATTGGAGACCACAGTTTCTACATTCTCCCATTTATTCCATTATAGTAAATGTCCCTGCTTTGTTCTACTTCGACCGGGTTTTTACTATTTGAGAGTAGTTTTTGAGTGTTTCTCGTTTGCCTAATATAAAATTGTTGATTTGATCAATGTAATGCGTGGCATGGGTTTTCACAAGGAGAGTGTTTTGCAAGAAGGGTTGTGATGCTGACGCTGATACGTGGGAGGATTGTAAGTATGCCTTTTTACTACCTTTTTGCAGACTCACCATTTAAATTGTAAATTCTTGTTTTGACTCGTAGGACTTACGGTAATTATTATAGCTTTATGTTTCCAAATGAAAAGAAGTTGACTTTTAGACATCATGCATTCCAACTGCTACCATTGTGGGATATCCAGGTTTGGCATAATGCAATCAGATATGCTATAAGGACCCCGTTTTTAAGGACAAGCAATGGAGTGCTTACATTGATCGTTCTCCTAGAGCTGCTAGCTACTCTGAGGTATGTTATGTTATATGAAAAGGAATTTGCATTTAAATATCTTCTAAGAAGTTTGACAACTTTATCGATTTATGAATTTGTCCTGTTTGAGTGAGTTAGGCAATAAGGGGATTGATAAGTTTGCAAGGCCATAGAAGGGAAAATTTTAAAAACTTTTTACTTTCATTTACTGACGGAAACTTAACATCTATCGGTAAATTAGAAAAATTTTAAAAACTTTGTACTTTCATTTACCGACGGAAACTTAATTTTGTCGATAAATTTAGTGACAATTTTTATATTGTCCGTCTGTAAATTTACCTACGGCCGAATCAACTACAGATTTATTCGTCAAAATTTTTCGTCGCTACTTTATAATACCGACAGAATTTTACCGTTTTCTGTCGGAATTGTTCGTCGTTAATCGACAATATTCTTGTAGTGTAATCTATTTGCAAAAAGAAATACATTTGTTGCTTTAATGTCCATTTCTAATTTTTACCATATCATAGAAACGTTGATATTGCCTATAAGTAATCCTTTTAGTAGTGTTGAAACTCCCAAATGCAAAAAGGAGATTTAGGTTTGAACCCTACAATTTTAACAAGCTAATGAGATAAATGCTCAACATTAACAATGAACATAAGATGGATTTTATCTTTACTGATGCACAAACTTGAGAGCTTGTTAAAGGTGCTGAGGGAGTTGATTAAGCAAGCAACTAAAATAAATTTAGCTCTTAAAAAAAAGAAGATCATTACAAAATAAGAGGTTAAAGAAGCTAAGTTACCTATATATGTTGTGAAACCTGAAGCTATTGTCCATCCTTATATCATTATTAATCAACCTTTTGAGAACTTCTATACAAAAGGTAAGAAAGTACAAATAAAGAGAGTCATCTTACCTTATTCCTTTAAAACCTTTGGTAAGATGTGAAATCTATCTATTAATGAGATAAATGATTAAGGGAACCAAAACCTTCAAGAGAATTCAAAAATAAAGTCCCAAGCTACTAAATCAAAAGCTTTATGGAAATTGATTTTTATAGAGCAATTCCTACTAGATATCTTTAAGTGATAGTCCTTAAAGAATTCTTATAGTAGTAAAATATTGCCTTTAATAGATCTTTCCTTTATAAAGTTGTTTGAGATGAGTTGATGATAGAAGGTAAGATTAACTTCAATCTAGAGGAAAAGATTTTGGAGATTACCTTATAGAGTATTACAATAAGGTATTGGTCTAAAATATCCTAGAGATATAGGGTTAGAAGATTTGAGAACCAAATAAATGTGGGTCTTATTCCAAACTTCCAATAACCTCACATTCAAAAAGAATTCTAGCAGTACATTAGTTAGTTGATTTTTTAGAGTAACCCTAAGCCTTTTAAAAGAAGAGTGTGTTAAACCTATCAATGTGAGAAGCTTTGTAAGATTATACTAAATAAGGCTTTCTCAATGTCCTTTATAGAGAAGTAAGTCACTTTGATCCTTGGTGATCAACTTAGGAATAAAGGAGCTAAGAATATTGATATAAGAGGAGCTACTAGAAAGAGTGCTAAGGTGCTTTAAAAGTAATCATAGACAAGTTTCAATTACCTTGTTCGATCACTTATTACGTTTCTGTCCTCTACTATATGTGAGGTAATTTTATTAGAGTTCCTTCTTGAGAGTTGAGCTTTATGAAAGAATCCATAGTTATTGTCTCCATCTTTTAGCCAAAGTATCTTAGATTTTTATTTAATCAAGGAACAAAGATTCTCGAGTATTTTGGTAAAATTCCTTAGGGCCTTTTTCTCATCCTTTTTCTTAGTAGTGTCACAAGGAGATTCATATAGCTCTTTTTGATTTTGATGAAGCAGTTCTCTAACCTTATTAAATTCTTATATTGTATTGTATTTGATTAGTTCCTCAGCGTAAGCTTCTTGATTTCCTATTTAACACCCATTAGTTTCTTATAATACATGTATGATTCATACCCATAAATATTTCGAGCCATACCTATATCAATTGCTTCTTATGATCCGTCAAGATTGTATAAGAAGTTAAAGAACTTGAAAGGAGATGTTCTCTTATATAAATAATCTAAATTATTGATCTCTATAGGAGAATGGTCATAAAAAAAGCAATTATTGAACATAATGGAACCTCCTAGCCATAAATGATTAATTAAAGCCATATCAAACTTCTTCCTTATAAACCATTCCCCATTTTACTTAAAACTTGAGATCAATCACCTTAATGATGGATAAACAAGAATTGGCTCATTACAAAGCCTCCGCATACTTATATTTCCACTAGCTTATGAGGTTAATGACTATTGCAATCACCCATAATCAGCCAAGGGTCATTGATGAAGCTATAAGAATTATTAAAACCATTCCAAAGAAATGATCTGCTTATGAGGTTAATGACTATTGCAATCACCCATAATCAGCGAAGGGTCATTGATGAAACTATAAGAATTCTTAAAACCATTCCAAAGAAATGATCTCTTATACCATTTTAACATATAGATGAATACATTGATAAGAGTTTATAGAGTTATAGACTTCAATCTCATTAGGGTCATAGGATACCATAATATGACTATAATAGTGGGTGTCATGATTATAATAATCTTCAATCTCTTATTGATAAACCAAGGATTAACACACCTTTTAGCTTTAGTTTTAGTCTCTAAAACAGAAATTATCATAGGCTTTATTGAATTCAAGTAGTCAAACACAATTTGTTACTTTTTAAGGTTGTTAAGACCATTAATATTCTATACTAATATAGACATTAAAGAGATCTAGAGAGTACTAGAATTTGTGGACATAATCTTATGTCCAAATCTTCTTCTTTCAACATCTTTACAATACTAGAATTTTTAAAATTAACCTTATATCCAAATATTCTTCTTTCAATAGCTTTAAAGTCCTTATTTCAGGTGTTAGCGATTATAGCTTTCAAATCATTATAAGTTAAGTTCACTAATGTTGCGTTGCTAGAGATATTGGCTTTACTACTGTGAAAATTATTCTTAGTGTGATCCTTTAGATCTACTATCAGAAAATGGTTAACTTGATAAGTAGAGCCTAACATAGATCTACTTTGTTGATACTCATTAATTGACTTTCCTCACCCTAAAACTAACTTTATATTGTTTTTTTTTTTAATGTAAGCTTACATTCTTAGTGAAACTAGTATCAATAAGCTTTGGAGAGTTGTGACACTGAGTGCCTAATAATGTCAAATCCTTACCAATCGCCATTAAATACTATTATTAATCTTTAACAAATTTCTTCCCTAAAGGGGTCCATTTCTTCTTTAAGAGCTTTGATGGAGGGCTCAATTGGTAGGTTACTAACATTATATCTTTCATCAACCCCTCTTTCTCATTCTACCTTAATAAATGAATCAAGTAAAAGGATTCCATATCCATATTGACTTTAACACAAGGCCTAGCATATGCAATTCTTCTTATAGAGATTGTTGTCTCATCTATACAAAGGGGATTGCCAATGATGTTAGCAAGGTGAATTAGGCTAATAGTTGACCAAATATTCTAGAGGAATATTATGGATATTAATCCATAGAAGAATATGCTTAGATTAACTTCCTCATGTCAATATTCTTAGCCTCCATTTTTTAATGAAATGGTGTTTATCATTCATAAGCTAAAGAACAAACTCTCAAACCTTATTTGCATTAGCAATAGAGGCAAACTTTTTCAAAAATTAAAAAAAAATGGATTTCTATAAAAGGAACTAGGCAAGGCCTTATATGAGCTGAAATTCATATGAATCATAAAGAACTCAAACGAGCTAACTTACATTGATAAGCAGGTATTACAAGGACTAGAGAATATTAGTACTTGTAAGTAAAATTTCATTTCCTATCTAGTTTATGTATAGTATCTTAAAGCTTCATCTTAATAAGCTCTATAGATTCAATATCATTAATCTTCTATATAGCTATAGAGATAACAAAAGTAACCTTATAAATAAAATAAAGTGATGATTAATTCTAACAAGTATATATAACTTAATTAACTTTGTCTATTTGACAAACTATAATGTGCATCCCAAAATCACTAGAAACATCCTTATAAACATTCATTTGTGCACATAGGAAATCTTGCATCATCTCACTTGCAATAATTGTTGTAATAGTTAATAGAATTTCCCTATTAACTTTATCTCTCGTTGTAAAACTTAGTCTAAAATAGACACTAAGAATTTAAAAAGTCCCATCTAGACGAATATTAGAACTTGTAAGCAAAATTTCATTTCCTGTCTAGTTTATTTATAGTATCTTAAAGCTTCATCTTAATAAGCTCTATAGATTCAATATCATGAATCTTCTATATAGCTATAGAGATAACAAAAGTAACCATATAAATAAAATAAAGTGATGATTAATTTCTAAAAAGCATATAACTTAATTAAGTTTGTCTATTTGACAAACTATAATGTGTATCCCAAAATCACTAGAATAGGAAATCTTACATCATCTCACTTGTAATAATTGTTGTAATAGTTAATAGAATTTCCCTATTAACTTTAGCTTTCTTTGTAAAACTTAGTCTAAAATAGACACTAAGAATTTAAAAAGTCCCATCTACAAACAACAAAAATAAAATTGTCTTTCTCATCTTTCATTAATGGCTACAAGATAAGGTGTATGCAACAAAGGCTTATTTTTTAAATTGACCTTGATTGCTTCCTTTTCACTTTCTATAACATCATAAAAATAACCTATTATCGCCTTCTTATCATTATTAACCAGATTAAGTACTATCACTAAAGACTCATAAACTCATATGACAAATTAATATTGAGACCAAAAACTCATAATCCTTAAGTACAATTCTAGAAACCTCCTCTCTAGCATTAGACTTGACATGTTGAGATGCAATATTACTTGTAAACATTTGTCTTAGCTCCTTCTTCAATAAAAAAGGCACTAAAGTAATAAAAAATTAGTTACAAATCTTGTAATAGCAGGTAGGCACAAATTCATACCATTAGTGAAACCTTTCCTCAAATTCAAGACCTAAGCTTTCTGCACGGTTACATCAGTGATAGAAAAGTATTTAGGATCTTCTATATTTTCCAATATCAGGTCAATGCAATATGTAGCACAAAGAGTCCAATAAAAAGAATTATACCTACTTTGCAATCTTTTTTCAACTACTTTATAAACAAAACCTTGTTAGCGATGACATGTACAATATTTTTAGGCCTAATTTCATTCACAAGTTTGTCAAATATTTAAATAGAGTATCATTATTTCTAGCAAGACCAAATGTATCGATATACTTTCAAAACATTGTCATATTAGCATAATAAACCAAAAAATTAATAATATACTCATGACTTCTATTTTTCCAACTATATCATATGATTAACTACTCATAATTTGCTCAAGTCATTCTTCTTTCATCCAAAAAAACATTTTATTTCATAAATAGAACTACTCAAAATGTTACCTTTGTAATGATCAATTAAAGGAGCTTTATATCCTAGAACGTAATAGGTAATAACATCTAGTAAAGACTAGTAATAATAAGATTGGAAAATATTGAATGATATACTTGTAACGTACCATAATATAGCTATTGCTATGCTAACATTATGAGATGCTTCTTTAGATTGTAAGGAATTTTGAATTAAAGGATGAGCTTCAAGAGTTATTCATGGCGAACAAAAGTTAGACATCTTTCTTCGTCACTTCCTCACATCAGGTGCAGTATACCCTTCTTGTTGGGCAGGAATCCCACCTTTAACATGCCTATAACCATTGGAAAGAGAACTTCCACTACTAATTTTGTAGTTCAGTCTTTCCTTCTATCTTTCTCATGTTGACACTCTTAAAGAAAATTTTTTATTTACCATTTCACATCCTAACAAACTTTATTACAAGGCTCCACATCACCTTTAATCGTACCTAAATACTTCTTTTTATGGTGACTACCCCACCTTTCAAACGCTTATTACAATATAAACAAATGCTATAGTTTTTCATTCCAAAAACCAATATATCAAGAGCTCAAGCTGAATCATCGAATCTTTTTAAAGAGGCTAAATTATGAAAAGCACTGGAACTTCCCTCCATTTATTTATAAAGTAAATATAGACATATTTCAAAATTAAATTAATAAATTTATATTTAAAAGTAATTATATATATATAACATCATTACAAAACTATAAAAATTCAATAGTCAATTATGTCAAGATAGACTCTATCTTATATTTTTCTTTATGATAATGCACATTGCAAAAATGGTTTTATTGTACAAAATAAAAGAAAAATCATTATTTACACATTTACAATTTCATATTAAGTTGAGTAGTGAGTATACTCTCATAAATCAAGACATATCTTAAAAGCCATTTAAAAGGCATTCAAAATAAAAAGAAAATTTTCCATGGACTATTTTCTACTATGTATCTAGGTACCCATGAGATAGAATAATGATTATGCGTTTGTAAGTTTGCTATCATATTAGAAATATTCCTTTCCAGAGTTTACTTTTGTGTATTTAAAATATTATTTTCTAGCGACAACAATATTGCAATGCAAACATTTTTTAAACATAGTTGTATATATTAATTGATTTAATTATATATTAAATTTTATGTTTAAACGATTAATCATATATTAAATATTTTTTATACATACAATAATTAGTAAATGGTATGTTTGTTATGAATCAATTAAAAAATTAACAATTTAATGAAGTAATTCTAATCTTACTTATATTATTATTAAAATAACAAATAATATGAAAATTAAATAAATAAAACTTCATTTCATCATAAATTCACAATGTCTATAGACATATATAAACAAAATAAAACAATCTATTTCATAATTTTCCCATAAATTTAGTTTAGTTTTCCAAAAAATTCACCTTAATTTCTATTTACAAAACAACCGTAATAGGAGCTAAGGTAAATGTTCCTATAAATTTCTTTCTATTTTTAACACAAAGTATTAAACGATCAAACAATTCATCTTTCATAAATGATTCATAAAATCACAAGTGCACAAATCATATGTAAGCTATGGTAGAATCAAGAACTCAAAAAGACATAAAATAAATGACAAATAACAAACCAAGATTATTAGGTCACGAGTTGCAAGTCGTGAGGAAGAGGTTAAGGAATATGGGCTTATGGCATATCTAGCATGTCGTAGGGAGAACCTAGAATGTGGGTACATGTTGATGGTGAGGAGT
>JANIHZ010150021.1:0-10318 GCA_027478365.1 Erythroxylum rufum
ACCAAGATATTTTCCAATAGTCCAAAGGAATAACAAATAAATCCAAGGAAAAATTAACAAGCATATGAATATTCAGTTATGGATTATAGCAAAATTTAATATTAAAGCATCTTCAAAAATATCAAATCCCTAAGAGAAATTAAAGGTTTAGCCACAAATCTTCATGCCAAACAATCCACAAACATTAAAGTCAACAACCAACATTAGGAGAAATCAAATAATAAAGCAGAGAATGAATGAGTTTTTGGGTCTCCCTCTTTGTGTTGTTTGCGTCTCCAACTCGCGTTTCTCCTCCAGCTACGTTGCGTCTGTTTTTCCAGCTGCCCCCTCCTTTTGGTGAATTTCGTTGAGCTCCTCTTGGTTCCACTTTTTTGCTGTAACGTTGATGGCTTCTAGCTGGTCCCTCCTTCCTTCACGTTGGTGCTTGGTTTTGGAGTTCTCCTTAATGCTTGAAGGTGACAGCCCCCTTTGGTGTAATTAAAAATAACGTAGAGGAGAGGCTTATGGAGAGTGCTGGAGCAACGTTAGTGGAGAGTCTTGTGTGTATAAAAATGGAGCCCCCTTCTAATGTGTGTACCGTTGAGAGCCAATGAAATAGCGTCGAAGAGCTCTCCAATTGAGTGAGTCCAGACCAGAATATCTCCCTCATGCTAACGTCTTCCCCTTCATGAAACTCACACTCTCACACATCTCACAAAGTTAATGCACACACCACTCTCTTCGTTTTTTCCTTAACGCCCAGCTCTCTCTTATTTTCACCCACACACCTGTCACTTAACTTAACGCACACACAACTCTCCACACTTCAGTCCACTTTCTTTTCCTCTAGACCACCCACCTCCAGCTCACTTTGTTCCCTTGGTGGCTAGCCTTTTTGCTGGTTTTGCATGGATTGTGGGTCTCTTGATCAGCTGTTCACGTCTCCTCTTGCTTCTCCTGGTTTAAAGTTGTGTGTCCCTCCTCTGCCTTTTTCTTTGCTGTCAACGTTGGAATGTGCTGGAGCTTTCTGAGTGGAGAGTTGGCATGTGGGGTGCTGTGTATGGATGTAGCTGCTGGAGATTCTATTGGAGGAGTTGTTTGGATGTCTTGTAGTGGAGGTGTGAGTGGAGTGTGGGGGCTGATGCATGGGTTTGTGCAATGATGTCTAAGCAACCATCTATCCTCCAATTATACATGCAAGATTCCAGCTGCGTGTGTTGTTGAAGTGTGGAGTGTGGGGGCTGTTTAGTTGCTCTTCGACGTGAGTGGAGAAGTGGTCTGCTGCAAGGGAATATTTAAATGTGGGGTTGATGCATGTGAATGGAAAGAGTGGAGACATGGTGGGGGCTGGTCAATCCTTGGTTGAATGGATTTTTCAAGGTAAATTTCGACAGTGGATAAAAAATAAATGGCAATGATTTAGGAGCTCAAAATTTATCAGTCTCTTCTTCTTTGAGTTATCTTCGATACGAGACTTGAATCACGGCATTCCGACATCTGAGTCAAAAGTTATGGCCGAAAAATCGTTGATGGTTCATTCTGGCGCTCCAACATATGACGTGAATTTTCGTTAATTTATTTCTCTTAAATTCCAGCTCCAAAAACTCTGCAATTAGTCCCAAAAAATCCATCAATGAGTCTAGAATTTTCATATAAAATTTCAGAATTTTTGGCTTAACCAATTTTGAGATAAAAATCCTACATTGACTAGAGGTCAAATCTGCCGAAAACTCAAAAACAGTGCAATTCAAGTCTATTTGTATCATTTATGCATTTTACGTCAATGGACCTCAAATAATGCTAAAACATGATAAACCAGCCATAGATGAACATAAAATGAATGTAAAAGACTATGAATTGAGTCCTAAACATATGTGAAAATATGAGCGTATCATTCCTCCCTCGTGGGATGCGCGTCCAGATTTCACATAGGATGTCGGACCCGTGACTCGCCAGGGTGGGGTTCCAACAGACAACAACATTGTTTCCAAAACCAGTGTTGACATCCAACTGCTCCTCTTGATAAACATCTTCATCATCACTAATAATACCAAAATCTTCACTAGGACAGAGTTGAATAGAATCAAGATCGAGATTAGAGAGACCAACTCCAGCAACGGCTGCCCTGGCCTTAATATCTCTCATAGTCATAACGTCTCCTGTAAGTAAAATTTGGCTTCTAAATCTAGAGAGAAACGCAGTTACTGACGATAAGGAGCTTCAAGAAGCTCTGGGAGGGGAAGAAAGTGCGAGAGTTTTAGTGCAATGTCAAGGAGGGAATTTTCGAAAGTTTTAGGTTAAAGAGAGAGGTGTAAGAGGAGATTTGATAGTGGCAGTAGCAGATCATCACCAGTCCAGATAACCTCATACAAAAACAACACAAATAATAGTCGACCAACGGTTTAGAAAATACAAATAACCACATAAGAAAACAAACCTAAAAATTGTGTGATGTGATGAGCTGCAAAAGATAGCAGAAGATGCAGAAGACGATGAAGTTGATTTCTATATGCAAGACTTTTTAATAGAGGAAGAGGTTGAAGATGCAGAGTCCGCGGCGCAGGAAACATGAACTATGAAAACCTGTTTTAAAAATATACAAGAACAGAAAACTTGTTTTAAAAACATAAGGAAACGTTATTTTCTCGTTTTTGCAAAGTCGTTGCGGTTTTCTTATTTTTGAAAATGAAAAATCGCAACAAATCTAACCAAACGTGTTTTAATATAAGGTTTCCTTTTGAATAAAAACCACAACCAAAAACGGCAAAAAAAAATGAAAACAAACGGGCCCTAAATGTTTTAAAAAGTTCAAAGAATTTAGACTTGAGATTGAGAAACAAACTGGTAAAAGTATTAAGACACTTAGATTAAATCGAGGTGATGAAGACTTCTTGGTTACTTAAAAGAGAACGAGATTCTCTCACAATAGACTCCATTTAGAACTCCACAACATAATGGAGTATATGAGAGGAGAAATCGTACTTTATCATATATGATACGTTCTATGATAAGTCATGTAACCCTTCCTATCTCTTTTTAGGGATATGTCATTGAAGTTGTTGCTTACCTTCTAAATAGAGTTTCATTCAAATCAGTTGACAAGACACCATATGAGATATAGAATGGTAGAAAACCAAGGTTGTTAAACTTAAAGATTTGGGGATCTAATGCTTATGTGAAGCGTGCAATATCTAATAATCTTTAAGTTAAATCAGATAAATGCAAATTTTTTGGGTATTTGAAAGAGAGTATCATATATCAATTTTATCATCCTCTCAAGCAAAAAGTGTTTGTCTCAATACATACCACATTCTTAGAAAGAGAATTTATTATCAAAGAAGGTAGTGACGTAGAACCTAAAGAAGTTTAAGAGCCATAAATTTACATCCAGATGGAACAAGAACCTCAAGTTGATACATATGTTGTATAACCTAGTGTTCAAGCAAACAAAGTCTACGACACACTAGTAGGATACATCGTCTTACGCTAAATTATATCTACATAGTGAAAAGAGGAAGAATAATGTATCACTCATTCATAATGAGCCTACTACTTTTAAAGAAGCAATTTCTTACATTAATTATTTAAAATAGTATGAAGTCATAAGATCTTAATTGAAATCCATGTATACTAATCAAGTATGGACTTTGATGGATGTGTTTGATGGTATTATGCCTATTGGATGAAAGTGAGTTTTTAAATGAAAAGCCGACATGGATGGCAATGTACATACTATAAAGCAAGGTTAGTAGCTAAAGGTTACAAATAAAAACAAGGAGTTGGTTTTGATGAAACTTTTTTGCCAGTAGTTATGCTAAAATCTATAAGGATCTTATTGGCTATAGTCGAATATCATGATTACAAAATTTGGCAAATGGATCTAAAAACAACATTTCTCAATAAGAATTTGCAAGATGATGTGTATATGACACAACCTAAGGATTTTGAATTGAAGAGAATTCCTAATCAAGTATACAGGCTGCAAATGTTTGTTTATGGACTAAAGCAAGTGTCACGGAGTTAGAACATCCCTTTTTGTGACATAATTAAAGAGTTTGATTTTATCAAAAATATGGATGAACCATGTGTCTATAAGAAGGTTTGTGGCAGTGCAGTCGTTTTTCTAGTGCTATATGTGATTGACATATTGTTGATTGGAAATGACATACAAATGCTTTAGTTTGTGAAGATTTGATTATCCAAGAACTTCTCCATAAAGGATATGGGAGACCTTTATGGAGAAGTAGCCTATATTCTAGGAATAAAAATCTATAAAGATAGATCAAAGAGGTTGCTTGGGTTATCCCAATCTACATACATAAACAAAGTGTTAAAGAGGATTAGCATAGAGAATTCCAAAAGGGGATTCTTAGCTATGTTGCATGGGATTTCTCTCCCACAGAGTATGTATCCTAAGACACAAGATGAGAGATAAAAGGGATTTTGTTTCATATGTTTCGGTAATTGGATCAATCATATATGTAATGCTATATACTAGACTATATGTATCTTATGCTTTAAGCATAATGAACAGTTTTCAAGCCAATCTAGGTGAGTGTCACTAGACAGCTGTAAAAAAAATCTTAAAGTTCTTAAGAAGAACTAAAGATGTTTTCTTGGTCTATGGAAAAGTTGAACTGAGAGTTCAAAGATATTCAAATGTTAGTTTCCAGTCAGATCCCGATGATAGTAGATCATCGTCAAGGTATATCTTCACTTTAAATGGTGATGCGATAAGTTAGAAGAGTTCCAAACAACCAACCATTCCATATTCAACAATCAAGGCAAAGTACATT
Source organism: Erythroxylum rufum (assembly GCA_027478365.1). Classification (NCBI taxonomy): domain Eukaryota; kingdom Viridiplantae; phylum Streptophyta; class Magnoliopsida; order Malpighiales; family Erythroxylaceae; genus Erythroxylum; species Erythroxylum rufum. The sequence continues at coordinate 4,776 of JANIHZ010150021.1, forward strand.
TTAGTGTTAGAGGCAATAAACAAACAGTTTGGATCAAGAAGTTCATCACTGAACTTAGAGTGGTTCCTAGCATTGTTGAACCTATAATATTGTACTATGACAACAATGGTGTTACTATACAAGCAAAGGAACCAAGGTCTCATCAATAGTCCAAATATGAACTAAAAAAGTTTCACTTGGTTAGGAAAATAGTGCAGCGGAAAGATATAATGTTGGAGCAAGTTCCTACATAAGAGAATCTTGCAGATCCTCTCATTAAGTTATTGTCTCAGAAGAGACATGATAGACATATGAATAGATATGGTATTAGATATATAGGTGATTGGATTTAGTGCAAGTGGAAGATTGTTAGTTTATGTCATTATAGTCGATCAGTTGATTGCAATTTAATGTATGACATTATTATTTAATAAATAAAAAGCATTCTTTATCTTTATATATTAAGTTAATTATATTTGACATTTTAATATTGAAGGTAAAATCTCTGAAATAATTACTGTATAATTGAAATTATGATGAGATCATAATTATAAGATTCACATTTATGTATTATTCCTGAATGTTTCTAGTTGTAGTTTTATCAAGTCGGAATATTGATAAAACAGTAACACTAGCATATGTTTGTTTTTTATGAAAAAAGTAATTAATCTCATAAATTAAATTATGGAGATACTTAAACTAATATGTGGGGGCTTGTTAGAGAATAAGTCACTTAACTAACCCAACTATGAGGATCCTAAATGGAATATTACTTATTTGTTTGTGAATTTTCTCATAATGATGGTCATATAATTGATCCTTAGACTTGAGATTACTAAAGTATCTTATGTGGAAATTACCATGTTTTGATGCTACTTATGAACTATCCTAGGATAATTCAGTTGGTAATACTTGGATATAGTATGAATCATATGGAAATAATTGAGTAAGTCAATAAAGGATTCGTCACTTTAAAGTAATTGGAGAGAATATTCTGCTGTTTTCATCAGTATTACTTTGTGGAATTATTTGGCTAGAGTGAATTGATATTTAAAAAGGTGTTTTCAATTATCAATTAGAAATCAATTATTAATTAGCAAGAACGAACATGATTGGATATAAAAGAGTAGACGCTATATTCATACTTTGTCCAATTAGAATATTGGATGACGAAAGGACTAAATTATACATCATAACTATGCATTGACATGTTTAGTCATACCACTTTGACATTTCTGATATTTGGGTGATCATGGCATGTTACTAGGCTTCAATCTTGATTTATAATTATAAATTGTTTAATTAAAGAATTAAAGATAAATTAAAAGAGGTTTTAATTTATCTAATTGTAATTATAACTATAATCATTGTCAATGTATTAGGAATCTAATAGGTCACACATATAAAGCAGTTTAAAAGAGAAAAGTCAATTTCAATTAAGTTGGACTTAATTGAAATTGGCTTTTCTTTTTTAAACTGCTTTATATGTGCGATCCATTAGATTCCTAATACTTGAACTTTAGGGATCAAATATGACATCTTTGATTTTAAAATTAAATTAATTATAATTAGAGATATACTTTAATTCTAATTGATGTGTCTAATTTTAATAGAAATTGATTTATTATAAAGTGTGAGAAATTTTAGGAATCAAATATGAGATATTTGATTTTATTAAAATTTAATTAATTATAATTATAGCTTGATTTTAATTATAATTTAGGTATTTAATTTGAATAAAAATTTAAAAAAAACTCTTGTATTTTCCTATAAATAGGGAATTAGCATAAGGGAGCTAGTACTCGAGCTTTTTCTTCTCAAGATTGAGCAACTGCTCTATGGATACTATTAGAGGTTGAACACGTAAACAGCTTACGGTTGACACATCGAAAGGGATTTCAACCGAAAAATCAAATCATGTACATTTTCTTATTTATGATCCAATTTAATTATTAAATTTATTTAATTATCAAGTTTCGATTAGAAACTGTAAAAATTGTATTTTTTTGCTGTGTCCTTGATTTGATCACGATTGATTTTCAACAATATAATAAACAATGTCTTATTTGCTATTTATACTTCAACAACGTCATTTGCCAACTAGTTGCTCTATCTCTGACGTAAACAAAATATTACTAAGTTTTTATGAATTATTTTAATAAAATGACTATTAAAATTAGATTGAAACAGTCAATAAACTCTTTTTTTTTTGAAAATTTAAGACATATGTAATTATAAAGAGAAGAGCAAAAACAATGTACAAGAACCGCAAGCTACTATGTGCGGGACAAAAAAGAGAAAATAGCCTTTCAGGCCACAGTCACTGGAAAACCACTGTCACAAGAGATCAAACCACAAAATATCCAATATCAAGTTACGTCTAAATACTCCAGCGCCGTCTCATTGCCAAACCTAGCTGCTCTTGCATACCATGCCTGATGATGATCTCCCTGATCATGTTAATAATGCAGTCTGCCAACTCATATTTATGCCGCTCTGTTTGTTTGTAAAGTCACCTGTTTCTCTCCCGCCAAATATGATAGATAACCATCTGAAAGGAGGTTCTAATCATGAGAGAATCACGCCTCCCATTATTGACTGCGCGAATAATCTCATTAAGGACCTCAGGCCATTCATAAGAAGAGTACAAGATATCCACACTGCTTTAGTATACTCGCATTCAAAAAATAAATGATTTCTACTTTCATGGACTAACTTACACAGTACACAAATAGGATCATAAGTTCCAAACCACCTGTCCTTTGTTCTCAATATGTTTTTAATAGTCAGTCATAGGAAAAAAGCTACCTTTGGACATAATACCTGTTTCCAGACGAGCACAATCCAAGGAACCTCTTCGGCTGGCCCTCGCCTAATGGCACGTGCTGAAGAGGTTGTGAAATCACCGGATTGTGTAGCTGTCCATATCACTTTATCCGAAGTGCTTCGAAGGAAGATACCATTCAGGTACCTAGTAAGTAGATATCCGAACCTGTACCTAAGCAGACTGTCACTTTCCTGAACAACCCATGTGAGATTGGCATTTTGTGGAATTCGGTGTCGAATTCTGGTTAAATCATTGCAGGGCCAGAGGGGGCTCAACACATGCCAATTGTCAAACCAAAAAGATGTGTCTTCTCCATCCCCAATTATACTCCTAATCAAAGGGTAAATCACATGACGCAGTTTCAGTAAGCTTTTGAAAAGCCAAGAGTATTCATACCTTAATTGGAGATGCCAAAAGCTTTGGTCATTAAGACGGTATGCCTGCATCCATTAGACCCATATAGCCTTTTTATCCATAAATAAATGCCAAATTCTCTTCATAAGTAGACTTTTTTGCATCTCAGGAAAGGAGATAATGCCCAAACCCCCATTCTTCTTTGGAACAACAACCTCACTCCATTTAACTTTAGCTCCCTTACATTGTTCAGACTTACCAGTCCATAAGAAGGCCTTTAAAATCCTTTCCATTTCTTTGACAACTTTTTTAGGGGTAGTAATATGAGCTGCCCAATGCACATGCATACTATTCAACACTGAAACAATCAAGTTGACTCTGACCGCAAAGGAGAGGAACCGATTCTGCCAAGAGTTTATTCTACTCTTTAATTTCTCCAGCAAAGGCATAAAGTCGGAGAACCGAGGCTTGCCCGAGGTGATGGGAACACCAAGATAGCGGAAAGGCGTATTGTGAAGAGTTAACCCCACCGAATTGCTAAGGCCTTCCCGGTTGCTCACATTTGAAGAGACATAGATGCCACTTTTCTGTAAGTTCAAGGTCATACCCGACCACCAAGAGAATGTGGTCATCAAGTTCATCATGATAGCTAAAACCTGTGGTTCGGCTTTGCAAAGAAGAATAACATCATCAGCATAAATTAAATAAGACAGGTGCAAATCCTTACAGTTATGATGAAACTGGAAAAGCCCATTGCAATACACCATTTTGGACAACAATCGGGAAAGTCCCTCTATGGCTAGAGTGAATAAGTAAGGGGAAAGGGGATCCCCTTGCCTTATTCCTCGTTGAATCGTAAAAGGCTTTGTAGGAATACCATTGATCAGGGCGCTCAGGGAGGGCGTTGGATGCATTGGAGGACCCAGTGGCAGAATCTGGGAGGCAATCCGATACATTGCATGCATTCCCACAAATAATCCCAGCCAATCGTGTCAAATTCTTTATAGAGATCTATTTTCATGGCACAACTGTTGATCTTTTTACCGGAGTGGTACTCTCCAATTAGTTCCTGAAGCAACAGAATGTTATCACCAATACTCCTTGCCGGTAAGAAGGCTCCTTGCTCCATACTGACTACTTCCGTCAAAACTCCTTTTAGGCTCTCAGCTAAAAGAGAGGCAATAATTTTATAAACTGTGTTGCAGCATAAAATCGGTCTATAGTCCGTGATCCTCTCAGGTCTATCCTTTTTGGGAATAAGGCATATGTAAGTGTGGTTTATTTCCCGTAACAGTTTACTAGAAGAGAAGAATTCAAGAACCGCTTCTGTGAGTAGCTGGCCTGTGATCAGCCACGTTTGTTGAAAGAACCCAGCCGAAAACCCATCGGGTCTTGGTGCTTTTGAACTGCTAAGGTGGAATAAGGCTGCCTTAATGTCCAAAGCCGTAAACGGGGCATTTAACATGTCTAGAGTAGCTTGACTAGGAGTGACATTCAGCACATGCCGAACACCAAACTCATTCCCCCTCGGTTCCTACTGACAACCCATGAGATGAACAAAGAAATCTCTAACAAGAGCCGACACAGCCTCTTGACCTCTCCATACGTTGCCATCCATATCAAATAACTCAGTAATAGTGTTTTTGTTGCGACGAGCAAGAATCGCCGCATGAAAGAATTTGGAGTTACGATCACCCTCCCTTAGCCAAGTTTGTTTAGATTTTTGCCGAAGAATGGAGTCATGTAATGTCAGGGATTCTTGATAGTGATACATGCTGGCAACTTCAAGAACCCGCAGACGCTCATTAAGGAGATCCCTATAGCATTGCTGCTATAAATCGGCCAAGTGATTACCCAGCTGTTGGAACCCGTTATCGGATGTCCAACCTCTTACGAAAAATCAAACTGATCGCGTTGCATACCTTAACTAATCTGAAAATCCCGGTATATTTTTTTTTCATCTTATTCACTTTAACACTATTCGAAACATCGTTCTATAATCCTCAAATATTTAATCAGATTCTTATCCTTACTCTAGTCCTATTCCTTCGTAACCCGATTTTCTCGAAAATCGGGCAGCATAACGACTGTATTTGGACAGCCCCAAAAATTAAAAACACAAGAAATACACTTCTAATATATCCAGCAACACAAATCAACATCGGACCTTCCGTCCGGCATCCAAACTCCGGCAGAAACCCAATCTTAATTCTAACACTTCATAAATCCTCAATCAGTATAATCTCAACTCAATATTCACAATATGATCATACTCGTACATTCACAACACATTCATATACATTTCAACTCATTTTCAATACAACTGTATACATTCTCGTATTTCTAACCATCCATAAAATCTAATACAAACATCAAACCTTAT
>JANIHZ010150029.1:0-10318 GCA_027478365.1 Erythroxylum rufum
TATAGTCCTGCTTGCTTGCCAGACTCGCTGCTTTGGTCCTGAAAGCAACTTGCCACAATTCTTCAGCACTGTTCACACCATAAATTATAATTATAGTAGATCAGGCTCAATTAACAGTTCAACAATGGAATAGCGGCTTTACCTGTCGTGTACCCTCCCCGCCAAAACCCAGAAAACATATGGTTTTCACTCTCGCAACAACTGTCTCTCAAACTCTAACAAAAGGTAGATTATAGAAGTAAACAGAAATGCTACGCACAGTAATAGAAGAAAGAAAGGAAAAGAGACTCAGAAAAGGAAAGCTAAACACTTTTTTTCTTTTTTTTTTTGGGTTTTTCAACTTTCATTATCAATGAAAACTAGAAAGTATTTAAAAAGAAAGAAGAAAAAGGAAAGACTAAGGCAAAGACAGAATAAAGTGATAAAGATTGAAGCGATGAAGATATCTGAGGGTTCATTCATTCATTATTATTCTTTTTTTTTTGGAAGAAAATTCATTATTATTCTTTTCTTCTTCCTTTTAGCAATTTATTATAAGTTAATGCATCGAAAAAGAAAAAAAAAAGCATTACTTAGCCTCCATCGAAACCCAAAGTCCAAAACCCTCCAATTACTCACCCGCAGAACGTATTCATTTTATTTTGTTGTAGGCACTGGACGATATATAAAGAAATGCTAGGCAGAATAATTAATTTTTATTACACAGGGAGAGAGAAAAGACCAAGTGATTCTCAGACGGTAAAAAAAGTCAAGTTCTCACAATTCGTTATGAAATCTACAAATTTGGTTTAATTTAATTTTTTATTATTATTTTATTATTTAATTTTGACATTTTTGATAATTAGACTTCTAAACTAATGAAAGTCTTCAAATTCAAATCAAAATAACTTAAAAGATACATTATATTTGGCTGAAATAAAGGCAAAATATGGATGAGTCTACAGTTGTGTAAATATAGAATTCTATGATGTGAAGACTTCTTGCATGATAAGATAAGCTTGCTCTTGGATGTGCCTATTGTGGTGTACTATCATGGTTCTCTCTTGATCATCATCATCATTATTATTATCATCATATCCCGAAATTTCGCAGTAAAACGGAGTCTGAGAGGCCTGATAGTACGCAGCCTTACCCGTATATTATAGAGAAGTTATTTTCAATAGACTCACATGCATATGTGACAGGATAATAGTGATACAGGTTAAAAGCGTAAATACGGAAAAACTGGTAGTATATATATATACCTGGTGGTGACCATAACAGACCCCACCACAGAATTAATACATTAAGAATGATATATAATAAGTATAATAATGAATAAAGAAAATACTAAAATAAAAATAATGGCCAGGAGGGATTGGGTTCTATGCTTCGGCGTTTGAATTGGAGTTTCGACAACTCCACATGGTTCACATCCTAGCCTAGTACCTTTATAGAGGTCCTATCGAGAGACATATCTGACCAGAGTGTTATGGTGGTTCAATTTGGAGCCTCGCGACGTCGTCCTCCTACCCCTTTTAAGTTTCTGAAATATTGGGCTGATCATCCCAAATTTTTAGAGCTTGTTAGGAGGGTTTGGATTACGCCTATATGAGGGGACCCGATGTTTTGCTTGACTCATCGGTTAGGTTTGCTTAAGCAGGAGCTGCAGTCCTTCTACTTTCGAGACTACAGCCACATTTCCAGCAGAGTTAGGGAGACTCGGGCCCAGTAGGCTATAGCTCAGGTAGCTTTAGATGCTTCCCCACTCTCGCCAGATTTAGGTATTGCTGAGCGCGACCTTGCTTAGCAATACTACCGATTGACGCAGGATGAGGAGTCATTCTATCGGCAGCGAACTCGGGTTTAGTGGCTTGCTCTCAGTGACCAGAACACTATATTCTTCCACATATCCTTAATTCGTAGACAGGTCAGAGGTCGGGTACATGGTTTACATGATGAGACAGACATTTTTATCACTGATCAAGGAGCATTAGGGTAAATGGCAGTGGATTATTTTTAGAGTATCCTCCGATCCCCCCCCCCCCCTCGAAACCTTCAACTGATACTGCTAGATTCTTCACTTGGCATATCCCAAAAGATATGGTTCAACCCTTGGTGAGCTCTGTTTCAGGTGAGGAGATCCGTACTGCTTTATTCTCTATTGCGGAGGATAAGGCTCCGGGGCCTGACGGCTACACATCACTTTTCTATAAGAGGTGATAGGATATTATTGAAACTGACTTCAGGGCCGCAGTGCAATATTTTTTTCTCCACTTCAGTTATGCCCCGATGAGTAAACTCCACTAGGATCACTTTGGTTCATAAGGTGGAAAGCCCACAGACACTTAATGACTTTAGACCGATTTCTTGTTGCAATGTCCTTTATAAGTGCATATCAAAGGTCATTACAAATCGGTTTAAAGTTGTTCTACCAGAGGTGATTGAGAGATCTCAGATGACTTTGTTCTGGGGCGGCAGATTGCGGATGATATTTTTCTTACTTAGGAGCTGGTGCACGATTATCACCTTGATCGCTCACCACCATGGTGTGCTCTCAAGGTTGATATTCGTAAGACCTTCCATATAGTCAGTTGGGAATTTATTTTACTGGGATTGAGGATTATTGGTGTTCCTGACTGCATGATCAGTTAGATTGAGACATGTCTCAGATCTGCCCATTTCTCTATAGCACTTAATGGGGCATTGTATGGTTTCTTTTCTACCACACGAGGGGTACGATAGGGGGTCCCCTCTCTCCTTATCTATTTGTTCTAGCGATGGAAGGTTTGGATGGGATCTTGAGAGAGGCCACTGCAGTACCGAGCTACCGTTATCATTGGCGATGTAGGTAGACTTCTCTCACTTATCTTTGCTTTGCGGATAACTTGATGATTTTCAGTCGGGCAGATTTAGCTTCTCTTGAGATTATCCGACAGGCTCGGACAGATTTTGAGAGGGTTTCAGGATTAGCTATGAACTCGAATAAGAGCTGAGTTTTCTTCTCAGGGATCTCCGAGGTTAAGGTTTCTTCTTTACAGTGAGTATTTGGGTTTCATATTAGTTCTCCTCCGATTCTTTATTTGGGTGTCCCTCTTATCACTACACCGCTGACACACTCAGATTGGCTTCCTTTGGTGGAGAGGATTCTTTCTCGGATTTGGTTGTGGATTTCAGCATTTCTTACTTATGCGGGTCGTTTGCAGCTGATCAAATCTGTGTTTTTCTCCATATAGGTATACTGGTCAGGTATGTTCATTTTGCCTACTAGCATTACTCGCCGTATTGAGAGCATTTTGTCAGCTTTTCTTTGGAGAGGTAATTCACTGTCCCATACCAGGGCTAAGGTGGCATGGGAGTCGGTATATTTTTTGAGGCAGGAGGGTGGTCTGGGAGTCAAGAGGGTCAAAGACTAGAATAGGGCTGCCACGTTTAAGTATGTGTGGCGACTATTCGTAAATAGATCTTCTACATGAACCATATGGGTACGTACTGTTTTACTGAGGGGTAGATTTTTTTGGCATATTTGAGTCCCGTCGAGCTCATTCTGAGTTTGGCGGAAGATTCTGTTGAGCAGAGAGTGGTGCAGAGGGCTTATTGTTACTTATATTGGTAATGGGCGAGATACCTCCATTTGGCAGGATTACTGGTTGCCGGATCAGGGGCCTACCTTTGTGTGATCAATTTTCGTTTCGAGTTCTCTCTTCCACCGGGCTCTCTTAGGATGCCAAGATTTCAGAGATTATACATTCTGCTGAGTGGACTTTTCCTAAGGGGAACACTGAGCTATAGCAGGTTTGGGATTCCATCCGATTTAGAACTCGGGTTTAGCATTATGATAATTGGGTTTGGAAATGCCACTCATCATGAGTTTTTTTTGTTGACTTTGCATGGAATCTTCTCCGAGCTCGACGACCAATGGATCCAATGCATCATCTATTGTGGTTTCCAGAGCATATTACATGTCACTCTTTTATCTTTTGGTTAGCAACACAGGGATGCCTTTAGACTATAGACAGACTCCAGATTTTTGGTGTTTTGTCTTCTTCAACTTTTGTGCTATGCGGCTCCTCTTCAGAGGCACATGATCATCTTTTCTTCCAGTACAGGTTCTCTTCCCTAGTTTGGGGTTCCCTCTCGACGAAGATCCACACTTAATGGTTTCCGCTTCTCCAGTGGGCTTCCACCCATCTTCGCTGGCGAAAGGATTTCAAGCATATGTTATCACGGTTAGTTCTCTCTGCCACTGTTTACTTTCTTTAGTATGAGAGGAATAACTGCATCTCCAGTCGGCGACACCGATCGCCCCAGAACATCATCGAGCTTATCTGCTCTCGGCTTCTAGGCCTCGAGTCTCGTTTTTAGATACCTGATCTTCAGCGACATATCTGGAAACTTCCCATATAGCTTTGTTTTTTATTGTATTTGAGGGCCTCCTGTGGCTTCTTTGTTTTCTTTTTATATAGTTTTTGAGTGCCTCCTTTGACCTCTTTCTTTTTTGTATCGAACCTTCCCATTTATTAATACATTTTTTATGGGTTTTGGGTTTTGGGCTTTAGGGCTTTAGGATTTAGGGTTAGGGTTTGGGGTTTAAGGTTTTAGGAGGAAGGATAGGTTCTTGGAAAAAAAAAACTTTCTCTTAACTCAGTTTTTCATCATTTCCCGGAAAAGAAATCGTCAACTCCGGCTGCAACTCACTGTTCCCCTCAGGTATTCCCGTCGTATTTAGAGTTTTAGGATTTAGGGTTTTAGGAGGGAGGAGAGGCTCTTGGAAAAAAAATTCTCTAACTCAGTTTTTTCATCATGTCTTGGAAAAAGAAATCATCAACTCCACCGTGAACCGCCAACAGACCATTGTCTCTGGCCAGTCCATCGCCACTGCCATTGCTGCCGCCATCGCCACCGCTGCCGCCACCACCACCGCCACCGCTGCCGCTACATTAACTAGCAACCTCATCGGTGGTCCATTTGTAACGCAAAGCACATCAAAAGTTTCAGATTTTTCCAATCTACAAAACCTCATTAATGGTTTTGTCAAAGGATCAACTAACAAAACAAAACCCCATTAACTCCGAGTAATGAAGTTAAATGGAAAACGGAAAAGTATTTGAGGAAACAATACCCTTGCCTTCTTGGTTAATCAGATAAGAATTTCGAGAACGAAATTTATTAAGGAGGGGAGAAATGTAACTTTCCGTTCCCATATTAAGAGTTAGAATCCAAAAATACGATACGTGTGAGATCAATGAGAGATTAAGAAAATTACATTTTCATGCTCATGCATATTGTTAGCATATACGCACGTGAATCTGAATTTTTGCCCACATTAAAATGATTGTACATGCATTCATTGACAATTGCTGGGTATAATTGATTTATATATGTGACATGTGATTCTTATTGAGAATTATGAATTAATTGTATTAAAAATCAATGTGGAGAATATATGTATTTATTTAAAAATTTTGGTGAATTTTGGGGAAAATTTTCGAAAATATTGAGTATTATTGGACTAGGAAAAATGCCACTTGGCGAGTAAATTGGTGAATGGAAAATAGAAATAAGAAACCAAATGATATTGGAAATTTTTTAGAATGATTTTTGAAAATTTAAAGATGACTTTAGAATTTGTGAGAAGAGGTTATTGGAAAATTTTGTTGACAATAGGAATAAAAAGATAGGAGTTATGGAACTAGTTCAATAAGAACTAGTTAAAGTCTTAGGAATTGGACAAGTGTCCAAATCTTATGCTCACGTTCCTTTTTAACTTGAAAGATAAAGACACTGTTGGTTTTGTCTTAAAAACATCTTCTTCGTGATTATCTTCTTCAAGTTTCTTTCTTGTATACAGAGTTTTTCACCAAACATCCACCAAAATTAAACTTTGTTTTTCCTTATCTTCTACCACTCCCATTTTGTTATCTGCTTCTTTTGCCTCAAGGAAATCTAATCCTGCCAACCTCTACGATGGTGTAAGTGAGTTGCATGAAAATTAAGACTTGTTGATATTTGAAGATTTTGGAGTTTTAACAAGTATCGTGGTAATCTTTATGAGAACTAGGAATATAAGATAAATTTGATGATCTATTTGTCATTACATGATCATGGAAATAATGGCCATATTCATGAACACTGTACAAATAAGATGAAAAATCTGGATATAATGTTATTTTGTATTTGATGATTATTCTATGATCAGATGACGTAGAAATGATTTTGAGTTAGAAAGAACCACATAAATATGCATGACAAGACTACAGAGATATGGAAATTTGATAGTGAAATATATGCTATGTTTTCCTTTTCACTGTGTATATATGTATATACGTGAGTTTTGAGAGTTATTAAAGATGAACAAAAGAGTGAATTTAGAGTTAAGAGATAGGTGTATGATGATGTTAGGAGATAAGACAGATTGTCAAAATGAAAGTTGAGAAAAAAATTGAGAATGTACAGAAAAGTTGAAGAGCAGAAAATGTGAAATGCAAAACATGAAGTGTCGGATTTAAAGAAAGAAAAGAGAAATAAGGGTAAAAATGTGATATGAAACTTCCATGATTAAACTGTATTGATCTAGGAACATTTTGACAAAATTGTCTTCATGAAAGTTGTAGATCTTTCTTTTAGCTTTTTAATGATATAAAGTTTGAAATTTTTGGAGTTCTGGATTGAAAGTTATGGAGATTAGAAGTGAAGGAGTGCGACTGCTTAAGTACGATCACGACCCCGCTACTACTCGTCGCGATCACGACTTCGGAAGTTCGTCGCGATCGTGACTTCACCAGTTTGTGCACGATCGCGACTTCGAAGGCTGGAGGCTGACGCAACACCCTTCGATCTTTTGGCTATATCTTCTTCATCCGACCTCCAAATGATATGAGACTTGAACCATTAGACTCGTAACACATTGCTCTACCTCTCCACCAAAAATCTTAGAGATCTGAAATCATTCAAGAGATATTGAGTGAAAAGTGTGGGACGGTCTAATGGAGTGTGTACAGGCGTGAGTTTCTTGAACACCCGTGACTTGCACATGCGTGAGTGATTCTTGCGCAGGCGTGGCTCTCTCACACTCATGACTTTTCTTACTCACACCCGTGAGTGTTAATTGCTAGACTGATCTTTAATTGTCACATCATGACACAGTGTTTTCTAATAGTCTAGTGCACCCGAGAGCATTTTGTAAATTAAACAGTTTCGCTTCTTTTGACCATAACATTTTCTCTAGACCTCTAAAATGACTTGATTCTTAAACCAATAGGTTCCTAACGCATTATTCTACCTCTATATAAAAATTGGTAGTATTCTGAATTGATTTGAAAAAAGATTGATTAAATAGAAGTAAGGGAATCTGTTGGAATAGTATGGACTTGTAAAATTTCACTGAACATGCTTAGGTATTTCAGTTATATCTTGATCTGTAGATTTTCAAATGAGATGATTTTTGATTTGAAGTAAACTAGAGACATAGCAATGATAGTTATCTAAAGAAGTCAAATTGTAATTCAGTCTTTAAGACTTTCAATTTCTGGATGGAATATGAGTATAATGTTCTGTTTCAGTATAAGAATAATCCTAAAATGTTTGAGGTATAAATTTCAAATTTCTAAACCAAATTGAATGATTTTAGTGTCATTAGAAACTTAAGACAATGGGAAATATTTTTCTAGAAGAAATTGTTGCAAAATTACATTGTCTAATTGATCATGGAAAATAGACCCGAAGGTCTGGAAATTTGGAGAAATTTATAAGAAGAAATGAGAGTTTGGATAATGTGTAATATTGTAATGTTGGAATAACATTAGTTGATGAAGTGTTGATATCAAAGTACCAAAGGTATGAGTTTGTTTGGGAATAAAGATATTCATATGATTGAGGTTGTGATTCAAAGAAGAGGAGTAAAGTGTATCAAATTATAGTGAATGAGAATTTGATAATAAGAGCAAAGAATGCTAACAATGAAATGACAAGTAATGGAGTTATAAAATGAGAATTGGGCTAAGATGTGAAATTTGATAATATGCTCGGGATTGTCATTGAGCATGCATTGTACATAGTCTATATACATATTTGTGCATAAATAAATGCTTATAATTGTGCAAAGTTATTAATGTTTGTGTGCAATGCGTATATTGCATAATTTGGATGTACAGGATAAACGTCCGCATTCAGACGTTTCTAGAACTTGGAAGCAAATACTAATCTGGACTGTACTGTGAGTCGACCTAGATGGTCTCATTCACTATTTTTTATGTTTTAAATTTCTGCTTTGAATTGCTATTGAAATGAAATGTGATTGTTCTAATTTCGAGCATTGAATGTCCGAGGAGTTGATAAATGCATGAATAATAATAGAAGTGCTCCTTGTATGTTAATTTGACGAAATATATGAAACACAAATTGATTGTTAAATGTCAGACTGAGTTTCAAAGAGAAATGTGAATATGCATATAAATAAATAAATAAAGTGATTCTCAACTTTAATGTTAAATGTCGGACTAAGGTCCGATGACATGTGTGAAGTGAAAATAAGTAACTGATTGAAAAGGTGTGAATGTGATGCATTTCATTTCATGAGTGCATGAAAGATAAAGGCTGTTGTGACTGGAGTAGCCATCGAAAAAGAGCTTAAAGCTTAGATTGTGAAAAAGAGCTTAAAGCTTAGAAAGTGTATAAGAGCTAAAGGCTCACTATGTAAAATGAGCCTAGTATCTCCAACAGATTCCGGAAAGTTATTAATGAGTCTGGCATCCACAATGGATACGGGACAGTTATAAGCGCTCGGTTACAATAATAACTAATTGAAAGTGAGTCTCATAAGCATTACATATGCATTTGATGTGTATGATTTGAGCAGTTTGACTGATTTTCTAAATGTGAGATATGTTTCAAGCGAACGTGAAATATATGTGCCTCAATATGATTATTAATAAAATGATGTGAATTATGTGAGTTGTATATGTTATGTGATGAGTGAGCCATCGAGGATGGTCACTCGCTGAGTTCACAAAACTTACTCAAAATTTGCAATATTTTTTAGACTCAAAAGAGTTACCCCGTTGGACAAACGGGAGTATAGTCACTGCATTCAAGTAAGAGTTAGAGGTCGGGATCATTTTGCGTTTGCATTTGTATTTTCTTGTTTTTGTATCAAATTGAGTCTTCCGCAATTATTGTAACATTTATATTTGAAGATATCTGTTTTGTAATAACTTTTCCAAGTAGAAAGGTTTGTAAGTGAGAATGATCTTGAGTGTAGTAATAATAAATGTAATTTTGATGTTATGAAAGAAAATAATGGGCCCGAATTTGATTACTAATTTTCGCATATGCATATATTGTTTTTCAAAAAAAATTATACTGAGAGTTCAAGAGTATGACTTTTCTAGCATGCCATCCTGGTGGGGCACGCACTTGCACATCACTCAGGATGTCGGGTACATGTGTTAAAAGGGTGGGGTGCTACATTATCTATCATATAGAACCATATATTATTTCTCATTTTTAGATATCCATAAATTTTCATTTTCTCACATTCTGACATATTATCATCCTTCTCATTGCTTCTAACAGCTTAAACCCTTAACGAATGCTCATGCGTGTGACTCATGTAAATGTGACTCAGACTGGGGATCAGTTGTCACTATATGCTAAGATATGTCTAAACTGCATGTATCTCGACACATAGTTTGAAAAATGCCCATGTAAGATGCTAAATCTGGGCTCTAATACCAACTCTATAGCACCCAACTCCCATAGGGCATATTCCCAAACAAGCCGATGGTATTCGAGAATACACTCCACAAAGGTGGTGTACTAGGATAGTTAGTCAATCTAACCATTAAAAACTTTTCACGCATCACATCCATATTTTGAAAAACCAATAATCAACTTCGGTCCATTTTATTCATAAACATTTTCAATCACAAGTGTTACAACCATTATACATATCATCAGAATTTCAGTAGTCACTTGGGCCCATTACAGATACAAAACACTTTTAGCCATAATGTCATAACATTACAAAATTATTCACATACACATTGTACAATACTTGAGAATACACATTTTGATACAAAATAATGAAATACATATGCAGACGGGAACTAATCCCAACCTCTATCTCTTACTCAAATGTGGTAGCTAGACTCCAATTTGTCTAACTAAAGATCTTTTCTAAGCCTGAAAAATGTTGTAAATATTGGGTTGAGTTTTTGCAAACTCAGTGAATGGACCATCCTCGATGGCTCACTCAATCACATAACACATCAATTCATATACTCACAAAATTCACATCACTTCATCAATTCAACATATTGAGTCACATACATTTCATATT
>JANIHZ010150155.1:0-10313 GCA_027478365.1 Erythroxylum rufum
GGTTTTCTGATCTCTGCGTGGATACCTTTAGAGATAGTCTCTATTGGCTATTCAGGTTTGAGTTTTCATACCGACACAGGGATCCTGGCTTTCGGGAAGGTCCCGGTAACAAAATTTTTATTTTTCCACTGTTGGAACATGTGATGTTCCTCCCGGGATTTTCCTAAAAAAAGTAGTCGACCTGACCATAACTTCAAAAATGATGTCATTTTTAACATTTTTAAAGAATATATAAGGTGGGCCGAGTTAGCCCGGAGGCCACGAGCTGAACCACGAACCTGGCCCAACCCATTGACATCCCTATCGATGAAAAGTGAAGAGTAGTATTTCTATAAGCTGATGTTTGATTGATGATCAAGTAATTCCTGCCCTTGGTCACTCCTCTGTATTTAGAAGGTACATATTTTGTAAATGATGCTGATAAATCTTAGCAGCACTTAAAAGTTCATATTGATGATACCACTATATAATAATTAGGATTTCAGTTTTTATTACTGTTCTCATAGGTCACTAACCATGTTGCTTTTTCTGTTATCTTATGATAGCTAGGATTTCAGTTTCTGCTAACCACCATTATTGATGGCTTTCATTTGCTTTGCAAAATCATACCATAATAGTAACCATGAAATCAAGACCAACCATTTTTGTCATATTAATTTACGCATTTCACTTTCCAACAATTTATAGCAAAAGGTGGATAACATCCATTGTGACACAGGCACAGCTGCTGCTGGGAAAAAATAACTAACATCCGAGTCTTGCTTATCCACCACAAAGTGACATCGGAGGAAAACCAACTCTTATAGATTCCAATGCTTTCTATAAAACTGTAATCTTTTTTTTCTTTTGCCTTTTTAGTCTTGTTCAACCTTTTATCAGTCAGGTTGTATTGATGGAAAACAAAGTATCGAGTGTTTTAAGGATGACTTGTGCAAATGCATTCAGTTTTCTGCTCTTTGTCCCAAACATAAGGTTTTGTCTATTTCCGGTTCAATTTGATATGATAAATATAAAACACAACCGTTGCACCACTGCAAACCAAAGGAAAGTATCAAACTCTTCCATTTCAAGCTAATGAGAATGCTTAACTTATACAACAGGGAATAGAGAATATGAAAAAGAGAGACATCGAAAATGAGTGAAAGAGAGGTTCAAGTACCTTAATACAATTCCCAAAAGTTTAAGAAACGAAGCTCTCTACTAAAGGAATAGAAAATATTGTTAACAAGAACACTCCACATATAAATCAATCAAGAAAATCATATTATACCGGCTTAGAAAGATTATACCTGAGACAACAAAAGCAGCTCTTTAAGGAAGATTATACTTGCTATAGCTGCAATAAAAAGAAATAGAAACCTCAAAACCAATATTTATTACACCAAACAGTGAATTAAATCAGAAACATAAATTCAAATCCTCAAATGAAAGAACTAATAACCAAATTGCATCCACAAGCAAGCACAAAATGATCATTATACTACAAGCTTTTATCAATGGCTTATGTGGATCTTCATCTATATACTTTAAACATATTACACCAAAGACATGATGGTCCACACATCTTCTCATACGATTTTGTTTAATTCTAAATGTTTGATTTTGTAATATGGGACTTATACAGAGCTACCGTGTCGAAAGATTATCCTTGTCTTTGTTTATTGCTTAGGTAGGGACAAATTATTGTTATTCATCACCACCATTCTATGTATCATGTGGCAATTTTCACAAATTTTATAAATAATATCTTATTTTCATATTTTTTATTACTAATTATAAATATACATACATTCTTTTTTAAAGAAAATGAATTTATTTAAACATTTAAGTGTTGCAGTGTATCCTATGAAATGAAAGGAATGTTCAAGTTAAGAAAACTAATTAATCATTTGAATCTTTATTGCAAAGTCTATAAATCAAACACCTCTCGGTTGAATCATAACTGAGAAGTGATCACTCTATATCATAAAGTACAAAACTAACGTATAACAACCTTTCTCTTACCATACCATTATCATAAAAAGGAAGAGTATGCTAACCTGTCTATACTTTCAAGGAAAAAGGATACTGTTCTCCTTTTCTGTATGATCTTAAACTTGATACACTGAATACTAAAAGGGCACCACCAAGAATCACCCCAAATCTTATGACAGAAATGCTTGAAAACCACCAAAAGAAGGAAGCAAACCTGCAAAGCATATCCACTTGATCAGAAAGTACTTATCTACTCTAAGCATCCATTATGCAACCGCTTCAATATAATCTTTACAATGCAGCAAACTGGAGAACCATATAATAGCATCAAAAGATATTTAAAACTATTCTTACTATAAGGTATTCCAACATGAAAATCTTGGACTTTGGAGATATCATTAATGTTATTAGTTATGGAAGAAATTGTTTGCACAATCTCCTTGACTGGTTAAGGGGAGTTTTTAATAACTGTTGATAGATATTCCTGACCCTCTTCACTAATCTCCCTAGCTAGGACACCTAAATCATTCATGGCCTTTTCAACTTGAATTCTTAATTGCTTCGAAGTTTCATCAAGAATGATTTTAGCTCTCTTAGAGTAAAATTCGTAAGCTTCTTGTGACACACTTTGCATCTTCAAAGCTTGCTCTTTGAAAGCCAAGAGGGTTTGCTTCCATGCTTCATCTGATCCTTCAACTCCCAATTTCAGATCATCCCTCTCTTTCTCCACTTCAATTTAGAAGGCTTTTAAAATCATATGAAGAAAGAAAAAGGTTCAATCTTTACCATATTGAGTTAACAAAATTAAAATATTTAGCTCACAACCACCATATTCTTTATAAAATAAAGTTAAAAAAGGAAATAAAAGAGACCCAAAATTCAATTTATAAAAAAGAAATCAACTTTACAAAAACAAAGAGGTTTTAAATGGAATGAGAATTGAGATAAGGTGTTGGCTCATTGATTCTTCATAGGAGGCGACAAATGAGAAAATTGGTCGGTGAAGAGAAGCAGAAGAAAGGGCAAAGATTGTCGAAAGATTTGGGGATTTCTTGTGTCTAGGAAGAGGGATGAAAGAATATTAAAATACTTAGGGACTTCATCCATATCAGAGGAGGGACGAAAGGGATTTCATGCATCTAGGAAGAGGGATCAAAAGATAGGATTTACTCTCATTGAAAAGACGTCATTTAACTAATCAGGGTTTCAAATCTTAACCACTGATGACGTGTCTGATTAATTAGGGTTCTTGAACATATGGCAGTGCCACGTTAACAAAGATAACGGAGGCACGAAAGTCGGGTTAGAATTGAAAAAATTGCAAGTTTAGGCATTTTATTGCTACTTTTTAAAGTTCGGGCTATAATTAAAAATTTGACGAAAGTTTGGGATTTTTTTGTAATTAACCCTTTAAAATACCAAATACTTCCTCCTCTTGTTAGTTTGAATACCACACACTTCCTCCTCTTGTTAGCTTACTAGACGTATTGTTGGGTTTTCTTGTCAACATTTAATTTTTCCTTCTCATGAAGTTTCTTTACCAATAACTTTCCTCTAATTATCTAAGCTACCTCTTTCATTTAACGGAATAACACAAGATTTAAAAGAGATAGCGAGTTTAAATTCATAAAAGAAACTCAAAAGGAGTATAGCTCGTAACATTATGGACAGTCTTATTATGAGAAAATTAAATTAAAAGGAAAGATTTTTCTCTATTATTAAGATTATTACCAATTATAGCACATAATAAACATCCTAAATTCCTATTAATTATCTTAATTCTTCCATCAATTCCTCTTGGTTCTTCTAATAAATGTTGAAACTATGACAAGTGGTGTTTCCTTTGATTAAGCATGTTTTAGGAAATGGGTACAATATTTAGGTTTGGATCGATAATTAGATATAATTTAGTCCTTTAATACAAATTTCTAAATTATCTCGGCTTACGAAGATATTTCCATTTAACTCCAAAGTATCTTCTTCGAGGAGTCATGAGCAATGGGAAGGAAACTTTAGAGGATTCAATTTATTAGTTAGTTATCTACCCCAAATCCTTTATACAGACATGTAAGATGCAAATACTTGGTTACTAGATACCTCAGGGATTTTTACTAACAAGTCTTGCTACAAGGCTTTACAGGAAGGAGGTGGGAATGTTCCTTGGTATAATTTTCTATGGAAACGTTCTCTCAAACACAAAGCATCCATTTTCTCATAATTGGTAATAAAGAATAGGATTCGTACCAAAAATAGATAGTTTGGAACTTATGAACTTATATGCGTGTTTTGTAAAGTGAAGAAAAAGATTGAGATCACTTACTCTTTCAATGTAGCTACTATAAAGTGGTTTGGGGCAAAATTGTACTCCTACTTTTGGTTACTTGCAACAGTTATGATTGGACATCAACTCTTAATTGGATCATATATATCGTGACTCAGAAGGTGTATGATGCCCCTTTATACAAAACAACTTTCCCAACTATTATTTACTTTATATAGAAGGAACATAATTGGAGGACATATATAGGCAAGAGGGATTTGATAAGTTTAACCTTGTTTATGACACCATCAATTGGATCAGAGCCATCCTTATAGCTAAATCTGATGAGCAGGCACTATCCATAGGAATGAAGGCTAGTTGGAATATGTAACATTTATTGTTAAATTTCATTTGCTTATGTAAGTTGCTTTATAGTTTGGCTTTGTAATTGTTTTCATTGTGAACTCATTGTAATATCGTGATAACTTTGCTATAGTTAATTCAATCCATTACTCAAATTAAAAAAAAAACTCAAAACAAAATCTATTAAAAGGTCTACCCTTATTTCACTAGGTTTGAATAATATATGACGTTGGACTCAAGATTTAGTCTGTTTACAAGCAACACATTTTTCATACATTCTTTTTATATCTCTCCTTATGTGTAGCTAAAAGAAATACTTGCTCAAAATCTCAAGAGTCTTTTTAACTCTAAAGTGTCTACAAGTAACACATCTTTCATACATTCTTTTTATGCCTCTCCTCATGTATTGCTAAAAGAAATCATTAATAAAAATATCAAAATTCTTTTCAACTTTAAAGTGTCATATTTAACCTTCCTTATGTGATTCTGTCACAATTAACTCTTTTAAGGAATTATTAGACATACATAATTGTTTCTTCTTAAAAAAATTTCTTCATGCCTATATAACTTTCTAGATGTATAAGGCTCACATACTTTTAAAACATTATCAAAATTATGATCATCAATATATAGATCTCTAATACGCTCAAAATCCATTAATTTAGTACGCAAATTTGATACAAACCTCATCAACAACATTAGCGAGATTTGATACCAATATGATAGGACCAAGGATCATTCTATTACGATAAGTTTGACTCAAGAGAAAAAAATTAAAAAACATAAAGGAAGGATAAGAATTGCCACATTTATATATATATAAAAGGAATGTAAGTGATAAGATTATAAAGTTGATCACCACTAACAACCTAGATAAGATTTTTAGTTATTAGAGGACCTTAAATAATAGTTTCTTTAAGAACAAAGATGAAGAAATCCCTCTCCAAGGCAGCTTGATTGAACAAAAATGTAAGATGTCCATTATCGTTATATGAAAGCTTTTATAGACACAAAACTCTAAAACTAGAATCTTAAAGGAAATAATAATATTGATATAATCTAATTAGGAAAAAATAACTTTGAAAGGTAAGTCAATCTATATCTACATAGAGGTTTTAAATTTAAAAATTAGTAAAAACACAAGTTTGACGCTGATCCATTTTCTAAGGTCAATGATTGTAAAGCCCCAATATATACCTTGGAAGTATTATAGCATATAAATGGTGTATTAAGAAGTGAACATAACGAATTAAGTGCATCCAAGTATAGTAAGAGACATAATGATACTTAATGTAAAAGACATGAGTAAATGGGTAATTTGTTTGTGTCGGCATAGACATACGTATTTAGACATGAAATATGTATTAGAATTTTTTATATGTTTGCTTGGATGTATGAGCGTGATGTAAGGGGAATTCATAAAAGAAGTATTACATAAGCAAATGGAATGTTGTTAGTTAAATTGGATATGTTTTTGCGTCGCTCTTGCTTGATAAGACCAAAGTTAGTTGATTTGGGATGTGTATCTCGCTGAATGAATAGGTTCCACTAAACATATTTCTATAATTTAGTCATATCTTGGCCTATTGACCTTAAAATTGGATAATTTAAATTGGAAATTAAACAAGAGACATACTTCTAAAACTTTGATGAAGGAACAAAAATTTGATTCTGCCTCTAAAAATTTTGAATTCTCGTTTAAAGTTGAGTTCTGGCTGCTATCCTTGTTTTCGAACAGCCTGTAGTTTTTGGGGTATAACTTCCCATATAATTAACAAAATTGCATGAAATTTATGCCATTAGAAAATTAAGACATAGGGGAATGAAATTAATTGATAAAATCATAGGCCAATATGGGAATTAAAGGAAGAAAAAGGACTAATATGTAATTTTTCTAAAGTTAACATGTGGACCAATTGAATTAAAGCATATGTGACCAATAAGATTAAAGCTTGTGTGTGTCCAATAGAATTGTAACATATGGTCCAATATAGTTGTAACACATGGTCCAATGGGATTGTAACATATGGTCCAATAGAGTTGTAACACATGGTCCAATGGGATTGTAACACATGGTCTGATAGAATTGTAATATATGGTCCAATGGGATTGAAACATGTGTCTAAGACTAGAAAATTCACGAAAAGGCATATGGAGAGGGGAGATGGATGGCACTTTGGTGGCTTAACTTCAGATTTTTCTCCTCTCCATTTCATATTCATCCCATCATTTTTCATTTGGTGATTTAAGCAAAGCCAAAGAGGAAGGCAAGGAAAAGCATTAGAAGAACTACTTTGCCAATTTTAAAGCTTGGGACTTCACTTAGTTAATTTCTATATTTATGTCTATTTGAATGTGTAAAAGAATCATTTGGATGTGGAGTGGTTTCTGGGATGATGCTTTGGTGTTATCTTGTATAGAATTGGATGAATATGATAAGAGAGTATCGTGTAGTAGAATTCTGTCTAAGGTTTGTTGAACCAATCATATTGTTTGGGCCTGTAACTCAGCCTATAGATCTCTAAATTGGGTGATTTCAGTTGCATATGAAAACTAAGACATAGAAATAGAAATCTATAGAAGAGACTCTGAATTCTTGCTTTATGACATTGTAAACTGAGATAAAAAATGGTGACCCGATGTTGCCCCTATTTTGGAGCAACTTGTGATATTTGGTCTATATCTCATGACTGGGAAGTTCAAATGGTTTAATTATTAGTGCTATGGAAACTAGAGACATAGGGTAACAAATGTATAGAAGATCCTAAGACCTAATTCAAGCGTTTTCTATAAGCATATTAAGGAATAAGTGGAGTTCCTCATGTGATTTACTTCTGGACTGATTGTTTGTCTATTTTTAGACCACCTTAGGCTTATACCAAATTGCACTATTTTGAGTTTGTTGCCATTTCTAATTTTTACTGAATCTTATCCGAACCTCTTTGAATGTGTATGAAACTTTTCAAACACATAGAAATAAATGGAATAGGACTTACCATATGTGAATTGGGTGATTGAACATTGGAAATTAAGATGAGTAGAATGCATTCCAAAGTACATGTTCATAAATGATTTGTATGCATATTTGTTGCTTATATGCGTATAGTATGATTATAAAAGTGTGATTTTAACACCTTTCTAATGGTGATAAGTTATTAATTGCATTTGTGAACACAGATACATATTTTATGACTTGAAATGTATATCGTATGACTTGTCAATATATGAATGAAATTGGCAAATAGTTAAAGGAAATGTTACAGTGCCTGCTCTATTGTCTTGGTGATGGATAGATAGGCATACCCATAGGGTCACAGTGCAGCTACTACAGTTTGACACCAATGGTGTCTTTATTTGAGACTATAATTTCTCCACAGTTTGACACTTTTGAGTATCCACAATTTGATAATTTCGAGTATCCACAGTTTGATATCTTTGGATATCCACAACACCCGTTATCCACACCCATAGAAAATGTGTAAGCTTAACATAGAAAGAAAACTTAACAGTCATAAACAAAAAATAAAGTATGACAACATGAATAATTGGTATTTATGAGTATTTGTATTGATTGTAATGATATGTAATTATATTGATAATTTATATCAATGAGTGTTGAATATCAATATTTGTCTAAAAAATGTGCTTTTTTGACATATAGATAATATGTTAAAGCATATTTACATTTTGTACTCTGCTTAAGTATGCGATCATTGTTTACATGAGCATTGAACATCAATGTTTGGTTCATGAATATTAATTTATGGTATGTGAGTTGTAATATTTCTGAATATGTGTGCTTGGCTGAGGATTGTTGTAAGTGTGTTCCCCACTAAGCTTTGAAGCTTAGCATGGGTGTTAATCCATGTAGGTCCAAGTCATAGGAGTGAGGTACAGAAAACATCTACAGGGACCAAGGCCAATGGATATAAGAAAAAGTACTTTTGGAATGTATTTTTAGCTAAAGATGATTGTACACATACTGAAGAAAGGAAATTATATGTTTTCTTTTGTAAATGTACAGATATATTACATCGGTTAAATGATAATGTTAAGCATTGGGAAGTTTTGTAATGTGTACATATATAGCATTGTATACCTTGAATGCATGTACATGAATTTGGTTGCTATGTGTGTGGATGGTTGTAGGTTTTGAAAAGGGGGTGTTACAATGATGGTTTGTTTTAATGCTCTGTAAACATAATGACGAGTTCAACATTGATTATCGGTTTAACTATCTCTAATTTTCTTTTATTTCTTCAGTTTGTAAATCTAATAAAAGACTATCACCAATTATATTTTGTAACCCTTTTCCAAAGCTTACTCTTTTACTTGAATCAATATCATATAGTCTCTTGAAGTTGCAAAGCTTCATTTCTTAAACAAAGGTTCACCATTAAATCATTAAGAGCTTCTTTGGCCTTATTTAATCTACTCCTTGTTAATGGTCCTTTAACATTCTAACTTTTAGGGCTTCACTTGAATTATTAGTAACCTATTTAAACTCCTCTTTATAACTCCCTTACTTTGAATCTTGTGTATCTTAAGTAGATGTTTAATTCTCAATATTTCCACTTTACTCAAAAGGATTTGTTTTCAAATAGACATCTTCATTTATAAAATCAAAAAGTATTTAGTATTTGTCCAAGAATGCTTCTCTCACATATCCACTATTGATACTTTACTCCCCTTCTCTTGTATTTATCTCTCATTTTTTCACTTTGCTTAATGTTTTTGAATTAGTCCCAATTGTCTATTCTCATTTCTTTCTTCTTAGTCTCTCTTACTTACTCTCATAAATCTTGAGTTCATCTTTATAAAATTTCTTTGGTGATAATAGAGCAATGGTAATTAATTTGACATTTATAAAAAGGATATTTATTCTTATACCCATCTTGTATGGCTCTCTCATTAAATTTCTAAGTATAACCCAACAAAATGTGGCTAGTTTGCAAGGTACTATATCATATAGCACCTTATCTTTATTCCCTCCAATTAAGAAAGAAACTAATACTTGCATGGTTACCTTAACCTTTTTACTCTCATTCATCCAAAGTAGATTATATCTTTTAGAGTGTTTTGTAGTGGGCAATCCTAACTTCTCCATTAACTCCATATTAGCTATATTAGCACCATTCCATCTATAATTATATTACTAATTTGATCTTTGATGGAACACTTTGTATGGAATATTGTTGGGACCCGTTTCCGGAACCCAACCTCGAATTCAAAATCGATAAACCACAAGAGGAGAAAGCGAAATCAAAGAGCGAAATCCGAAGAACGGATCACAAAGCGAAGAATCAAATCGAATCGGCAATCATAAATCGGAAGCAAACAAACTGGTCAAATCGAATCATATTGTGGAAACAAATCAATAACGGATCCGACTCAAATCCAAAGTGAAAACATAAGGCGAAAGAATCGAATACAAATCAAATTCAAATCGAACTGAAACGAATCTCCGACATCCATGAACAAAAACTAGATATTTCAGAAAAGCATCGCGTTGGAAACCCTAGACTAAACCTATCCGAATCAATGTATTTATTTTTTTTTCTTTTCATTTCTCTTCATTCTTGTTCTTATTCTCATACAAAGCATTTCAATTCCTCAATCCATTTAAATTCCTCATATGCAATCCTATCCCAAATCATTAATCCATACACAAAAAGCACTTCAATAATCAGCTCAATCATCACAAACATCGGACCTC
>JANIHZ010150188.1:0-10309 GCA_027478365.1 Erythroxylum rufum
AGGATGAAAAAGTTATGGACTTTTAAAAATCGCTGCCCATTATGCAATTAGGTTTCCCGATTTACTATTCATAGGCCATTTTGGGCTGAATTTTGAGATGGAGTTTTCGCCCCTTTAGAGCGGGAATCGAGTTTTCGGTCATTACATAAAAGTTGTAGAGAATCTTCATATCTTTCCATAGAGATATGATGCGTCTTATTCGGAGTTACGAGTAAAAAGTTATGAGGGTCGGAAGTTGACCGTTTACTATTCATATGGTCAAAGGGTACTATTCATTTGGTATGTCTTTAAGCAAAACGTTGTAACAACTTATGACCTTCTTACGGGATGTTAATTTTACTGAGCTTGCATAAGGAGCATGAGAATAAATTAGGATGAATAAGATGAAAAAAAAAAATTTACCGGGATTTTCGGATTAGTTAAGGGTTTTTAATAAGAGGTTGGATATCCGATAACGGGTTCCAACATATGATATGTTCCTTTGGGTTAGATTCGGTATTGCTTGGAAGGGTTCCTGCATTCTGAGTTGAAATTGCCTTTGCTAGTTGACCTATTTGGACCTCCAGATTGAGTATTAAAGAGGCATGGTTCTTAGTGACTTGCTCGAACTTGCTTTCAAGCCTCCTATGCGAATCCTCCCTGCCTCCAATTTTATTTAAATTACTATCCAACTTGGACTCCATTGAGCTTGGTTTATCTTATTGAAAACTTGGTTGTCATTGGGGTTTGAACTATCCTCCAACATTATTCGTCCACTAGAAATTATGGTGATTCTTCCACCCAAGGTTGTATGTGTTAGAATAGGGATTGTTTCCCCCTCCTCGTCCATATTGAGCTCCCATATAATTAACATGTTCCGGATCGCTATCCTTCATCAAGAAGCAGTCCACCGTATCATGGTCCATCTATCCACAAAGTTCACACTTTAGTTGCACGACTTTTACCGAAGTTGAGGAAGAAGCCTTCATGTTGTTGAGTTGTCAAGTTAAGTTGTCAATTTTTGCCTGCATCTCCGTCATTTGATCAACAACTACAATTCCTTTTTGTTCTCGGAAAGTAGTGGGTTGTCTACTCCTCTCGTTTGTCTATAGGCAATTATTACTCGCCATCTCCTCTATCAGCTCTTCTGCTTCATCTACCGTCTTTCTCATTAGTGATCCTCTTGAAGCTGCATCAATCGTGCCTCTCGTATGTGGGGTTACTCCATTATAGAATGTTTGCAACAAGAACTCCTTATGTAAGTTATGGTGTGGACATTTTGTTGCAAGTCCTTGTATCGTTCCCACGCTTTATAGATTGATTCCCCATCACTTTGTTGGAAGTTGGTAATCTCCTTGATAATCTTTGTGGTCTTGATAAAGGTAAAATACTTGTCCAAAAAGGCACGAATTAGTTGATCCCAAGTGGTGAAATTGGCTGGGTTGAGAGAGTGGCACCAAGCCTTTGCTCTATCTCTTACGGTAAAAAGGAAAAGCCTGATTCTTACTGCGTCCTCTGAAATCTGATGGTACTGAAAGGCATCACAGATTTCAAGGAAATTTACTATATGTGCATTGGGATCTTCATTCATTAGTCCATAGAATTGCACATTCTGTTAAAGCATGTTTAGGAGTGCTGGTTTAATTTCAAAAGAGGCTGCTTATATAGGTAGCCTATCTACTTCTTGGTTAGTCGTATTGAACCCTGGTCTTATGAATTCCGTAAGGGTTCTTTGTTGACATCCCTGGTTCACTTCGTGATCCAAATCTTGCTGAAATTCCTCAGTCATTGTTGCTTTTGTGTTTTTTTCTTCATCTTCACGTCGAGCTTTCCTAATTGATCGTTCTAATCGAGTGATATCTAGCTCTAAGGTTTTAGCTACACAACTCAAACTTCTCGTGACTCTTATGTTCATGCAAGAGCACGGATTTAGAAATAGAAATAGAAAGAAAGAACAGAAAATAAAAACTAACTAAAATGCCTTAAACTAAAGAATTAAACTAATCGCCTCCCCAACAATAGTGCCAAAAAATTGATCGGGTTGTTTGGTTGTGTGTAAGTTTTAATTATTAACTTTCGATAATTCGCAAGCTCACGGTTCATTAGCGTAATACCAAAGATGTCGATCCCACGAGGAGCGAGTTAATCTAATCCTAAAATCTAAGGCCAAAAACAATAACAGAAATCCAAGATGGAACGAAAAAAAATGAGAATTTAATTCAATCAATCAAATTAAGAATCAAACACGAAATACTAATTATTAAGCAATTACAACACACTCAAGAATCAACCTAAAGAAATTACCAATTGAGAGAAAGGAAATTTTACCCATCCTTAATGCTAACCTAACTGATTATGAATTATTAGATTATTGGTTCTAGACTATCCTAGGGTTGATTACTCTATCTCGACTTAACCATTAACCCTAAATCATAAACCCTAATCAGATTATGGAAGTTGCAAATTTTCAATTCATAACCTACCCAAAATCCTAATTAGTTCTTAAGTTCTCTAATAAACTATCAAAAACTTATACAAGATCTCTCTTCGTATAATTTCTCGATCTGATTCAATTCTTGTTTTATTAAATCACCTAACTCTCGTAGTCCAATTTAATTGTTTTTCATTCGATCCACCCTCTCAGTTTATTACTGAATTATGCAATCATAGAATCAAACTATAACAAATCCAATAAACACACAAACAATCAAATTTTCATTAATTCAAGAATAAAATTCCGAAGGCGA
This sequence comes from Erythroxylum rufum, assembly GCA_027478365.1. Lineage (NCBI taxonomy): Eukaryota > Viridiplantae > Streptophyta > Magnoliopsida > Malpighiales > Erythroxylaceae > Erythroxylum > Erythroxylum rufum. Next base: position 2,727 of record JANIHZ010150188.1, read on the forward strand.
GCTTAGAACATCCTCAGCATTCTAGATTCTATCATCAACTATTCAATCCAATTCTATAGAATAATAAAACTGAAATTAAATAGGAAATACAATCTAAATGGATGATGGGAGGCAATAACGTCAAGAAACTTCTGATCTGGGAAGTATTTCTAGTCAACTTCTTCTCCTCTTCTCTCGTCCTTCTTCTCTTCCTCTATCTCTCGATTTCTCTCTAGGGTTTCTCAAGGTGGCTAATGCAAAAGCTCCTCCCTACCTCTTTTCTTGTTTTTTTAAATATCCTCTTGTGTTCTGAACAGCCCTAGGGTTTTTTTGAGGTCCAAAACGTTCAAAAAATCCCTCGAAACTTGACGTTCTTGTGTGTCTGCGCGTCTGTCCAAAACAGGCCACGACCGTGGCCCTACAAGCCACGATCGTGGGCCACATTTGAGTCTTCTGTCATGATCGAGGCCCAACATGTCACGATTGTGGGTTGTTGTTTCGGCCTGAATGTCTCTGAAACTTCTCCGTTCTTCGATGTTGACCCTGAAATACTAATAAACATATCAAGGTACCTCAAAAACATAATATTTAAGCTAAAAGAATTATACTAACCCATAAAACACTTAAAACATAAATAATTAACAAACTAGCACAATTCTAACTTAAATACATATTAAACGATTGAATTAACAGCTAAACACATATCAAACTATGCCTTAAAACACGATGCAATTTACACTTATCATGATTCATCAATATATGTTCCTTAATTACATAGGATCTTTATTCATTTGATTTCTTTCCTAAAAATGTTCCTAAAGTGAATGCTCATAACAAGTTTGTGAAAAAGTCTTAAAGGCATTATATGATCCTCATCTCATGTAATATCTATTGTGACTCATCAATATAAATTCCTAGTTATATGTGTTCATTTTATTTCTTACTCATATCCTTAAAGTGAATTCTCATAACTTGTTTACGAATATGTGTCAAAGGCATTATTAACATATTGAGTGACAATATGCTCATATTTGGTTAGGATTCTATTGTGGGCTTTTCGTAACTATCCTTTTATTTTTATTTTTCTAATTAAGTTGTCTAAGCCTCTGAGAGAGAAAATAAGATAGCCTACCATTTTTTCGTTGAAATGATTTCATATGGTGCTTAGAAGGTGTTTGACAAAATTACTAAATGAAATGCATATAAGATATTTGTTGCAATTTCGCTAAAAGCTTAGTTGAAGAAGTAAGTTATGACAAGAAAATGAAGGCACTTAATTAGCCTCAAAATAAATGCCTATGATAGTTGATATCAAAGCTGAAACCATAAAGGAATGTTAGTGATCAATGGTGGGTAAAAACATGGGATAGTTGAGGAAAAGAAAGGCTTAAATAGTAAGTTCTTAGAGTAATCGTAGAAGAAGAGGGATTATTGTGACTGCTCAGCTGAATCTTATGGCTGAGGCAAACAGGTGGGTGTCTGTAATGGAGGATGCTTTGGTACTTCTTCGAACTAATAGTATCTAGCACAATAAAATGGGTTGGACAAGGATGAACATCCCATAACTGACATATTTCTATGGTTTTCAGGATGCCAAGATGTTAGAGGACTTTCTATATGATATGTAGCAATAATTTTTATGCTGTAAAAATGTCAAAAGCAAATAAGGTGATGTTGGCTATAATTTATTAACAAGCGATGCCAAATCATGGTGGCAAGCAATGGCAAGCAAAGGTCAATGACGATCTTAATGTTAGTTATCCACAAATTTAGATATTAGAGGCACTAGTGCAAGAACTAAAGGAGCAATTCCTACTTTGCAATACCTCATAGATAGTGAGGGAAGCATTATAAGAGTTACAAAATGACGTAAAAATCTAAAATTATGTCAAGGTTTTCATCTCTTCAATGTTGGATATTTGCAATATGTTTGAAGAAGACAAACTCTTCAACTTTCTATCATCACTTCAATCTTAGGTACAAATTGAGTTGCATATGTAAGCTATCCAAGACCTACCTAGTGCCATTATTGCAACAGATCAATCGGTTGATTTGCGACCTAATAAAGACAATGAAAAACTCTTTAACTATAATGGAGATGGCAAAGCTAAAGAATAGCACATTGTTAGACATAATGAGACATAATGAGAAAGGTAAATATGGCCAATCCTCTTAAAATTATGGTTAACATAATATCAATTGCTTTATATGCAGTTGACGATACTATTTGAGGGATTATTTGAGAAAGAAAAAGTTGAATGCATTGCTAATCGAAGAGGAGGACAACATTAAAGTAGCAATTGCCAATCTGTTAGTGGTGGAAAAGACATTTAGATGTGGAACTTCTAGGACATTTGATAAATAAAATTAATGGATACACAAAGGTGTAAGGATAAAGGTCAAAAGCACTTTCTTCAACTAATGTACTCAATTAATAACAATCTATATAAACATGTATGAGAAAATTGCTTAATATAAATTAATCAACCAATTAGACAATAATTTAAGGGAGATAATGCAAACCGATTTATAGTGGTTTGGTAAACAACCCTTACCTACATCCACTCTTAAGACTCTTATCGGATTTCCACCATAATTCTTCTTTTAAGGCAAAGAAAAACCTTTATATAATCTTTCTTCTTAAAGAGGAAACCTTCTTATAATCTTCTTCTAAGGAGAAAAGGAACCTCAATCCCACTTGGATCATCCCCTAAGTGCAATATTCAATAACCCACTTAAGTATTACAACTCAAAATATCTCACTTATTTAGTTAATAACTCCAAAATGACTCACTTGCATAAATATAATAAAATGATGCTCAAATAATTGAAAAATGCTTTGAAATGTGTGTATACAACACCCAAAACCATCTTAATGCTACAAACAATGAGAAAGCACCTATTTGTAATGTTTTGGGACTCAAAATAGTCATTGGAGTCGAGAACTAATTGTTATAACGATTATATCTGATACACTGGTTGACTAATATATGCATTTATAGCACTAAATTCACTAGCCATTGGAATACTGGTAGAAAAATACATATATTATTCGAACAATATAATACATTGGTCAATCAATACATCAACCAGTATTGCTACAAACTCTCGATACATCAAATTTAATAACTTTAACTTACATTAGTGGACCACTAACCTATATAGGTTGACCAATCATGCTAAACATATGATTTTTTTAACAACTTCAAATCCTCAAAACTAATTTGTTTAATCCAAATATGATTGAAACATTTATTAAAATATTCCCCAAAGATAAATTGAAAGATTAAGAGTCTTTTATACAGCTTGATGAATGTAAAGACTTATGCAATGAAGTGAGAATAAATGATTATGCATAGTGAGCTTTTTAGATCATCAAATTAAAAAAGTAACTTATAATAAATATATAATATGTGAAATGACCTTGACGAGCCTTAATCTCCTTTTGTTCTTGTTTTAATCTTCATTTCATTAGTTACAAACTTCAACTTCTCTTTATCAAATTCATACACTATTTTCTTGAGTTTATGACTTCATTTTGTTCTAATATTTCTTTTCATCAAAATAATAAACACATTAGTAGTAATTATGTTTTGTTATCATCAAAACATCAACTGGAATGTCCTTTGGTTTAATACACTTGAATGAAAAAATAAGATAGCCTATCATCTATTCGATGAAATGATTTAGTGTAGTATTCAGAAGATGTTTGACAAAATTGCTATATGAAGTGCACATAAATTATTTGTTAGAATTCTATTAAGACCTTTTTGAAAAACTAAGTTGCAGTGCAAAAAATGAAAATCACTTAATTAGTATCAAAATAAAACCTTGTGATAGGTTCTAATAAATGAACCTAAGTTAAATAAGTAAAGATTAGGTGCTTAAAGTTTAGTTTCATTTAGAGATGACATGGCATTTCATTCATAGTCAAGTCATCGAAACCACAAAAAAATAATATTCCTTAAAATCGAACTCCAGGAACTTAATAAATGGTCATTTTCTTAATTACATTCTATTTATTACTAAAGATGCAAATTGATAGAGAGTAATTCTCTCCGTAATAACCTCCACACATTAAGAGAGTGATTCTGTAACATCCCATCACAGATGGGAAGGGTAGAATTGTAATTTGAAAGGGTTCATGAGTGTTTAGAATTGTCTTAATATGTTCATGCATACACATATATGTGAATAGTAAATTTTGCACATGTAAATGACTGTACATGCATTTATGACATTTCTTGGTATATTTGGTCATAAATGTGAGTGTTATGAAAAATGTGATTTTTGTGTTTGAAAAATTAATTGGAGAGGGTCATTGAGGTTTTAAAATTGTTAGTGAATTTTAGTGAATTGTTTTGTGAAATTTTGGGGTATTTTTCGGACTAGGAAAAATGTCAAGTGGCAGACTGATTGTTTCCCGGTAGTAGAAATGACTGTCAAATGGCATTAGAAATTTAGATACATGATTTTAGTATTTATTAATTTGAGCCATTAAAAATTTGGGGAGCAATTGGAGGAGAAATTGGATTTTAATTAGAAAGAAACTAGGTGGGCATTTTAGAGTGTGACATGTGGCAAGTGACACTTGTCACTTGCCTAACATGCCATCTTGCTTTGCTTTTATTAAAAATCCTCCTTCCTTTGGCTTTCTCGACACTTCTCTTTTCCTAAGGTTTATTTGGTGCTTTAAGTGTGATTTTCTCCTTCTCTCTCGTAGCTTCTTCTCTTCTTTGTTCTTCTTGACCTTGTAACCATCTTTTCCTCTTGGCTTGCCCTTCTTTTCTTCATTGAAAACAAATCCAACCTAAACCTCACCCTCCTCAAGTTGATGATGAGGATCGTGTATGGTGGTGAAGAGAGTTAGAGAGTTGGTGAAAAGTTTGAAGAGTTGAGGATTTGGAAGCTTAATAGGTAAGAATCATGTTTTATATTATGGTTTTGGAGTTAATTAAATTATTTGTGATGTTTGTACACTAAATTGCATGAAGTTGTGTTTGGTGTTTATGGGTATGTAATTTGTTTGTTTAATTGATGGTTGATTGATGATTGATGAGGTAAGATTTAATGAATGTAAGTAGAGATGTTTTAGATGTTTTGGAAGTAAATTAATGTTGTAAATGAGTGTAGAAAAGGATGGATGAATTGAGTATAGGTTGCTGCCATTTTGTGGACTCTTGTTCAAGTGGAGGTTTTGTTTTGGTTAGGTTAATATATGGAGTGAATTGAGTGGTGATTGGTATAGAAATGGTGTGGAAGAGGTAGGAGAAAAGTATTCTTTCTCGAAAGAAACTTCTGCATCTAAATTGTGGAACGCGTTGGAAGAGATTCTTAAAGAAAAGCAGTCAGAATAAGCTCCATATGAAGAAGAGACTGTTTCGTTTCTCATATGTTTCGGATACCACTATAAATGATCACATCACCAGTTTTAGTCAGTAAGTTACTGATTTAATAAATTTTAATGTGAAATTTGAGGATGAAGATCTGGCTTTGATGTTGTTGGGATCCCTTCCTAAGGAGTTTGAGTTTCTTGAAACTACTCTACTTTATGGGAAGGTTGATGTATCTCTTGGTGAAGTTAGAGATGCTTTGTACAATCATGAATTAAGAAGGAAGACACAAGAAGAAGGTACAAGTGGAGCAACATAAGCTTTGGTAGTCAGAGGCCATTCACTAAGTCAGATTAAAGGAAAGAAAGTGAAATCGAAGTCAAAGCTCAAATTGAGCAAATATAAATGTGCCTTTTGTCGGAAAAAAGGGCACTGAAAAAAGGATTATCCAAAGCTGAAGAATAAAATCAAGGGAAAAGTTATTGCAAATTCGAATATTGCTGAGTGTGAAGATACAAACTCAGATCTTTCATTGGTTGTTACATCCTCAATAAGCCCCTCTAGTCCATGGCTACTTGATTCAGGCTGTAGTCATCAAATGTGTCCCAATTGGGATTGGTTCTCCGATTATAGAGAGTTAGAAGGTGGAGTTGTACACAACAAATGACAATTCCTGCACAACAAATGAGATTGGTTCAATTTGCTTAAGGAATTACGATAGAACAACCAGGACTCTGACAGACGCCAGATATGTGCCAAGTTTGACGAAGAATCTCATTTCTGTGAAAGTCCTAGAATCAAAGGGTTACACTATAAATGCAGCAAATGGAGTAATGTAAGTCATCTCTGGTACACTTGTGTTAATTAAAGGAATTTGAAGAAACAATAACCTGTATTATTACCAAGGTAATGCAGTTATTAGAATAACATCAGTAGCTTTTAATGATGATCAAGAGTTAGAATTAGCTAGGTTGTGACATATGCGCTTGGGACATGCAGGTGAAAAATTCTTGAAAATATTAATAAATCAAGAATTTTTGAAGGGAGTTTGAGCCTGCAAATTAGACTTCTGTGAACATTGTGTCAAAGGGAAGCAGATAAGAGTGAAATTCTGATGTGTGGGGACCTTCCAAAATAGTTTCTTTGGGAGGAAAACACTATTATAAGACCTTTGTTGATGATTTTTCCCGAAGAGTATAGGTGTATACTATGAAGACTAAGGATGAAGTGCTGGGATTTTTTCTCAAATGGAAGAAGATTGTGGAAACTTAAATAGGCAGAAGGATCAAACGTCTCCGTATAGATAATGGTGGGGAGTACAAGAGTGATCCATTTTTAAAAGTCTGCGAAGATGAAGGTATTGTCAGACACTTCACAGTCAGGAATACACCACTACAAAATAGGGTGGCAGAACGTATGAACTGGACATTGCTGGAGAAAGTTTGGTTTATACTGTCTAATGCTGGGTTGGGTAGAGAATTTTGGGCTGAGGCTATTACATACTCTTGTCATCTCATCAATCATCTTCTGTCAACTACTATTGGTGGTAAAACACCTTTGAAAAAATGGTTTGGAAAACTTGCTACAAATTATGATTCCTTACATGTGTTTGGTTCCGCTGCTTACTATCATGTTAAGGAGTCAAAGTTGGATCCACGTACAAAAAAAGCAATTTTCATGGGGATTACCTCTGGTGTGAAAGGATATCGTCTTTGGTGCCCAGAGTCAAAGAAAATAATTTTCAGCAAGGATGTTACCTTTCACGAATCTACCATGTTAAGAAAGGTTACAACTGAAAATGTTAAGCAGACAGATGGTACTCCAAAACAGGTAGAGTTTGAAGGAAGAACTATCACCCCATCAAATGATGAAGCAAATGTAGAAACTCCTATAGTATAAGAGGAGCCAGATGAAGAAGAGGTTCCAACCCAAGAACCTCCACAGCAACAACTACCAATTGCATTGAGAAAGCTAAAAAAGAACATTCACGTACCTGCTCGTTATGTTAATATGGTGGCTTATGCATCTCCAATTGAAATTGATGACATTCTTACCATTTATAAGGAAGCAGTCCAAAGTTTATAAGAAAATAAGTGGAGGATAGTTACGAATGAAGAAATGCATTCCTTTCATAAGAATCGGACGTGAAAGCTAGCTAGTCTCCCAAAGGAAAAGAAGGCAATTGGATGCAAATGGTGTAACACCCAAATACCCCCTGGGAGGATACATGGATGCCACCCAAGACAGAACAAATAAAACCAAACATCACAC
>JANIHZ010150196.1:0-21303 GCA_027478365.1 Erythroxylum rufum
GCATGAGGGTCCCAACATAGATGGTATCAAAGCAAGAAGAGTTTATAAGGAATCATGTTTAAGTATGAGGGTTTCGGTTTAAGTAGTTGGGTTCCGGTAACGGGATCCAGCAATTATAGTGGAATTTAGTGAAAATTTACCTATAGAGGGACCTTTTTCTTATGGATTTCCTCAAACTTTATACCAAGGTTCCACATTTGGTGGAAAATGGGATGCTCATTGACATGCAAAGGGCTAAGCTCAATGAATTCCTATGCAGAGGAAGAGCTGGAAAATATGAAGAGGAATAGATGATCCTCATTTAGTAACAAATGCAATAATTTACATCTTTTCTAATACTTCATTACCTATCGTTTCACTATAAGGAAAACTAGGTGCTTCCTCAAGAAGAATTCAACCATTATAGAGGAACAAGAAGTGGCTCCTTTCTGTAGAGTTTCAATGGACTACTATCTCCATCAGCAAGGGTAGGGGGATAGTAATAGAGTAGGGATGAAGAATCTCTGAGAACTGACTTCTATATAGGTGGCTTAGTGGCAGTTGTTTCCTCAAGATGCATAGGAACATTTTGGTTTTAAGTTGGTGCCTTTGAGGGTATAAAAGGGAAAATCAATATGGAACAATACCTTAGGTCATACATAGGAGACACCATAAGGAAAGGTGATAAAAAGTTTCAGAAGGTTTCAAATTTTTTTTAATAAAAATGATAATTATTAAGGATGGAGAGGGTGAAAACACATATATACCTATAAGATAAACTGATATAGAAATCCAATAAGCAGGAGAGTGGTATGGTGGGGCAAGAGAGTTGAGTATAAGTAGTAGGAGGGGAAGAAATTTGAAACAAGAAACAGGAGAAGAGATGAACATTATATAACCTTGGTTAAAGCACAGATTGGGGAATGGTAAAAACATATGAATTTGGTATGATAATCAGACAGAATTTAGTTCATTAGTGCAAAGAAGCGAGATTTCTTTGCTTAGTAAAATAATCCTATAACACCCCCTATATGGAACTAATATCGATCCACATACATGGCAACCAAATTCTTGTACAAATAACCATGACATACATTTCTATTCATTTATAGGGACTCTTATAACACATCTTTCTGTTCAAAGCTATACATATACATATTACAAAGTTTCATGCAATTAGCATTATCATTTAAAAGTAGTAAAACATCTTTACTTTCACATGGTAATCCAAAAGAAAACATACAATTTCCTTTAACCATTACATGTACAATCATCTTTAACTAAAAATACCTTCCAAAAGTAAATTTTCTTCTATCTGTTGGCCTTAGTCCCTGCAGATGTTCCCTATACCTCACTCCTATGATTTGGACCTACACAGATTAACTCCTGTGTTAAGTTTGAAAGCTTAGTGGGGAAACACTTAATTTGGATGACCACTTATAACAGTCATCCGCCAAGTACACACATTAATGAACATCACACAAATATAAATAGTGATGGCATACTTAATCAAATAAATAATGCAAACATGCTTCAATATTTTGGTTATATACCATAAATTCACCTTCAAAACTCAAACATTGATATTCAACACCTAATGATACAAATTTTCAATACAAATGCAAATGCTCATTCATATACTGATTATTTATATTGTCGTACTGTATTTCTTATTTATATCTATTTACTTTAGTTTTTGTGTTAGGCTTGTACATTTTTTGTTGGTGTGGATAACATGTGCTTTGAATATCCAAAGATATCAAACTATGGATACCCAAAGGTAACGAGTTGTGGATGCCTAAAGGTATCAAACTGTGGATACCCGAAGGTATCAAACTATGGATACCCAAAGGTATCAAATTGTGGATACCCGAAGGTACCAAGTTGTGGATACCTGAAGGTATTAAACTGTGGATACCCGAAGGTATCAAATTGTGGATACCTGAAGGTATCGAATTGTAGTAGCTGCACTATAATCCTATAGGCATGCTTATCTATCCACAACCAAGATAATAGAGCATGCACTATAACATTTCCTTTAACTATTTGGAAATTTCACAATTCATATATTAACAAATCATATGATATACATTTCAAGTCATGAAATCTATATTTGCATTCATACATGCAATTCATGGCTTACCACCATTAGAAGGATATCAAAATCACACTTGTATAATCATACTATACATATATGGGTATTGAATATGCATATAAATCATTGATGTACATGTAATTTTTCTTTAGAATGCATTATGCTCAGTCTTAAATTCCAATGTTTAGCCTCCCAATTTACATGTGGTTAGTCCTATTTCTTTTAGTTCTAGGTGTTCAAAAAGTTATACACATTTAAAATGCTTTAGATAAGATTCGGTAAAAATCGGAAACAAAAACAAACTCAAGATAGTGCAATTTGAGCTAAACCCTAAAGTAGTCTAAAAATAGGCAAACAATCAGTCTAGGAACAAATCACATGACATAGTCTAGTTGTTCCTTGTATAGAAAAAGTCAGAACTGGATTTTATTCTTATAACATCCCACTTCCATAGAGCACATACCCAACATTCTATAGAACATTCGAGCATATACCCCATAGAAACGACATGTTAGAGTAGTCACATCACTTATCGTGGCATCATATAGAACATAAAAATTTCAGAAAAACTAAGTTCTTCAATTTCATTCATGAACATAAGTATACATTTTCATTACATTCCTTTCATTTGATTCATAAACATAAACATCCATGTTATTACACTCACAACTCCTGTTTATACAATACATGACATGTCAAAGTTCGCAACTCTATACAACGTGTACAACATAAAACTAGGTACTAGACCAGAACATTCTATCTAAAAACTTCAGTATTAGCTGGCCATAACTTTGAGCCATTCTTGGTTCCAAAATGGACAATGCTAGGTTGCTACTAGTTTGTCTTAGAAACTAGGTTGTCCTAATACCTAAAAATCAACGATGCAATTTTGATGAGTTTGTGAACTCAGTGAGTAAGCCATCATCGACGTGTTCACTTAAGTCAGGACACAATATCGCAAACATGTATAATCCAAGTTCTTAAATACATAACATTATTTAAAATCAATTCCCAATTATCACATCATTTAATTGTCTATCGAATCACAATATATATATCTCACATTTTAACAAACACATTGGGAACACAAACATTTTATATTACTATTTCAACATAATTTAATAAATTCTTTTCAACAGTTCACATAACACATGCATGATATATATGTGTATATATATATATATGTATATGTATATGCAAATGAATATGTGACTCCACTTTCCTTTTAATTTTGTTATGACCAAGTGTCTATTTAAATGTCCTGTATTTGTTTCAGATACCGAGCTCATTTCAGATGTTATCCTGTACCCATTGTGGATGCTGAGCTCATTAATCGTTGAGGCTGTGGCTCTGTGCGCACATTTATGAGCTTTAAGCTCCTTTTTCACTTTGGTTCCTCTGGTCATAACTCCTTTATCTGATCATGCATATCAATTTCATGACATACATCATTTCACATAATATGCTAGCAATCACTTTCATCCAGTGTACACAGTCATTTATCACATTCATCAAACCCAAGTCCGGCATTTAACATTCAGTTGAGCATTTATTTCCCACAATCACATACATGTAATTAACACTCCTAATACAGTCTCGAATATTGAACTCCTCAAACAATCAATTTTCTAGAATCATCAATATCACAATCATATCCAAATCATTTCAATATATATATAGATATAATGATTAAACAAAAACAATTCAAACATAAGCACATATCTAATTGAGATCACATATCTAGGTTACTCACAGTTTACTCCATATTAGCTATTGCCTTAATGATCTGACAATGTCTGGATGTTGTCGATCAATTTGTGCTTCTATATTATACAATACATACATATTTACACATTACTAACTTATTTAATCAAATAAGTGCTCAATATTACACATGTATATGTGATATGTTCAATGCATGCTCAATTGACTATCCCGAGTAGGTAACCTTATACACAAATCTTACTCACTCATTCATCTTAGCTTATGTTCATAAGAACAACCTTATACTGTTGACATTTCATACTTTTCAAATTCACATGATTGATATCAAACAACTCATTTCTTAAATTATAACATCATTTAAGAACCTAAACTTGTCAAACACTTAATTAATTGATTCAACATCAAACTAAACTCATTTTAAGCCCTAATCAAGTCTAAAAGTATCAATGTATACTATTTTATCCTTATATGACTCAACCAGAACACAGAACACAAACTCTCCTTTCTGCCAAGCATTTCTATGATCATGGAAAGGAATCATAAAATTCCCACGATCGTGGGATATATGATCTAAGACCCACCTTCCTTTTTCTTCAAATTTTCTTCCAAAGTCTAACTCCTTCATGATAGTTCTTCAACTATACCTCACTTATACTTCGAGGATACTTCAATTTAACATCATTTCATCTCAAACTCTAAGCCAAAACCATTCAATTGACAATTCATAAACAATTTAACTCTTAGGCATCATCAATCAAACAAATGCTTTCATTTACTATCTTATATGTTACACCCTAGTTCTTTTCCATTCCAAGAACATTACATTAACATCTTTCTTTAACATAAATTTATCTTCAACATACCTCTAACCTCAACCTATTTCTTCTCAAAATAATCTATAACCTAGGCTTTCCATACATCAAAACAAAACCAATTCATTCATCACATTTCAAGCACATCTCATCAACAACCTTGCATGCAATTCATCTCAATTCATCCCTAACTAATCTTCATAGATGTTATGCTCATTTATAACTCAATAAGGTAATCAAATACTTACTTGTTTGTGTTAACATTTCCTCAATCAACAAGCTAAGAAAGTCTCCCAAGCATTAAACATACATTAATAACAAGATGGGATTAAGGGGTTTCAATTTACAAGATGAGGGTTACAAAATTTTAGCAAAATTTTAAGGGTTTTAGGGATTGTGTAAAAGGGTTGTAGATACGAGGAAAGAAGGAGAAACAATAGAACAAAACATGAAAAATGGTGATCTTGCAAGAGTAACAAACATGGGTAAGGTGTGTGGTGAAGAAAATAGACATCTGTCATGGCAAGTGTCAAGCTAAGAGCCATACTATGTGTTTTTCTCCTACACTCCAATTTGTCACTCCCTTATTAGTCCATTTTTATTTAATCTCTAGACCATATGTCACTCAACTATTCCTCCATTTGTCACTCTTTTATTTAAGCCAATTTTCACTCTATTATTGATGCCACATTTCACCATCTCATAGGCACAATCAACCTAAATTCCTATGTATCATTTTATCTTGCCTTTTTGACACTTTTCTTGGACTAAATGCATATATCAATTTATCAATCACTCAAATAGAACAATAAATTCCTAAGTCACTAATTATAATTCATTAAATAGAATTCAAGACATAATTTAACACACAAGCACGTCATAATCATTTAAGATTTTTCATACCCTGGGATATATGAGTGAGTGCATGAACTATTTTTACATTGTCCCTAAATCATGATTCATATGTATATGCAATTGTGATGTATTCAAATGAAATGCTCTTCATGAATACTCATATGATGACTCAATCTAATATTTAAATTCCTAAGTATAAGAATGGGCTAGTATAATGGTCTTCTAGAAATTTGTCCATTTGTGTCTCTATTTTACAAAACACTAAAGATCAGGCTAGTTGAACTTCTAACATATCAGATCTATACCAAATATCACACGCTGCTCCAAAATAGGGGTAGCATCAGGTCACCATTTTATATCCCAATTTTTAACATCATAAACCCAGAATTAAGTTAGAGTCTCCATTAGACATTTCTAGTTATATGTCATAGTTTTCATATGCAACTGAAATCACCAAATTTAGAGGTTTGTAGGCTTATTTATGACCTAAACAATGTGACTAGTTTAACAAACCCTAGACAAAATTCTACTACCCAATAATCTCTTGTCATATTCAACCAAATCTATGTAAGATCACACCAAAATAGCACTAATGTATCATCCCAGAAACCAATCCACACCCAAATGAATCTTTTTACACATTCAAATGTAAACAAATACAGATATTAAATAAGTGAAGTCCTAAACCTCAAAATAGACAAAGTAGGCCCTTTATTGCCTTTCCTTCCCTTCCTCTTTGGCTTTGCTTAACTCACCAACTAGAAACACCAAAAATATACCTCTCACTTCTAACCTTATAATTTCATTTCTTCATAAGCAAAGTAAGAAGAGATAAAGGTGATGAGAAAATCCCTAACTTTTACTTTGATTTCCACCTAAGATTGGCTTGATTTCTTACATGAAAAATGATGGGATGAAGAAGGTGAAATGGAGAGGAGAAAAATATGAAGTTAAGCCATCAAAGTGCCATCCATCTACCCTCTCCATACGCCTTTTCATGAATTTTCTAGTCTTAGACACATGTTTCAATCCCATTGGACCATATGTTACAATCCTCATGGAGTATATGTTACAATCTCATTAGACCATGTGTTATAATTCTATTGGACCATGTGTTATAATTATATTAGACACACACAAGCTTTAATCTTATTGGTCACACATGCTTTAATCCAATTGGTCCATATGTTAACTTTAGAAAAATTGCATATTGGCCCTTCTTCTTTCTTTAATTCCCACATTTGCCTATAATATTATCAATTAATTTCATTCCCCTATGTTTTAATTTTCTAATGGCATAAATTTCATGCAATTTGGTTAATTATATTGGGAGTTATAGTCCAAAAACTACAGGCTATTTGAAAACAAGGACAACAACTAGAACTCAACTTCGAACCAGAATTAAAAAATCTTAGAAGCATAATAAAATTTTGGTTCCTTAATAAAATTTTACCCAAATCTTTTACATTATGTACCATTATGTCTCTTACTATACTTGGATGCACTTAATTAATTGTTGTGTTCACTTCTTAATACACCCTAGATATGCTATAATACTTCTAGGGTATATGTTGGGGCCTTACATTTCTCTCCTCCTTAAAAAAAATTTTGTTCTCTAAATTCATACCTGTACTAAATAACTGCGGGTATTGAAATCTCATCATTGATTAGGGTTCCCAAGTTGCCTCTTCAATGGCATGATGTTGTCAGAGCACCTTTACAAGAGGAATTTGATTATTCCTTAACTGTCTCATTGCTTTAGCTAGAATTTCCTTTGGCTCTTCATCATATGAGAAGTCTACTTAGATCTTTATTTCTTGTAAAGGTAAGACATATGAATCATCCGATCGATACCTCCATAGCATTGAGACATGGAATACATAATGCAACTTGGATAGTTCAATAGGAAGAGCCAACCTGTATACCACTATTCTAATCCTTTCAGGGATTTCATATAGACCAATAAATCTAGGAATAAGTTTTCCCCTTTCTCGAATCTTAACTGTAATATCCCATTCCTATATTAAGAGTTAGAACTCAAAAATAAATGTGAGATCAATGAGAGATTAAGAAAAATGTGTTCTCATGCTTATGCATATTGTTAGCATACACACATGTGAATTTGAATTTTTGCACATATTAAAATGACTATACATGCATTCATTGACATTCCGAGTATAATTGATTTATATTTATGAAATGTGATTTTATTGAGAATTGTGGTTTATTTGTGTTGAAAATTTAATTAGAGAGTGTATTTAGTGATTTAGAATTTTTGGGTGAATTTTAGGAAAATATATAAAATTTTGGGCAATTTTGGACTAGACAAAATGCCAAGTGGCAGTAAGACAAATGATAAATAGAAGTAGAATTAACTATCAAATGGCAATGGAAATTTGATAAATGGCTTTGGGATTTATTGACAAGTTTCAATTAAAATTGGGAGGCAATTAGAGTAGAAATTGGATTTGATTGAGCTAGTTAAATGAAAGAACCTAGTTTAAAGTTGTAAGCGTTTGACATGTGGCAAGTGACATGTGTCACTTTCCAAGCCATGTCTTAAAACCCACAATTCTTTAAGTTGAAAGACCATTTTTGATTGTCTCTCATGATTGTCTCATGCTTTCTTCTTCTTCTCCATTTCTATTTCTTCAATCATTCACACCTCACCAACATTGAAGCTCATCCATATCTCATCAATGTTGAAGATCGCACTCTCCTCCATTCCTTGCTAGCATTTTGCTATCTTCTTCACATTTGTCACTAAATACTTAACCCTACCACCTTTAGAATATGAAGATTATGTGATGCTTGGCAGCTAGGGCTAAGTGTTATTTTTGAAGATTTGGAGCTAAATCAAGTAAGTTGCATGTTAATCTTCATGGGTAATATTAAATGAAGCATTTATGATGATAGTTAGAGGTTAAATGACATGAAATGGTGTTATGTGTATAATGAACGTGAGTGATGAATACATGATGTAAATATCTTGTTTTCGTATTTATGAATGATCATTAATGACCCATAAATTGTTATAGAGATGTTTTTGACGTTGAATGATCATCAAAATGGTAGGTTGAGCACAGAAAGTTGATAATGTACATGTTCTATTTTTGTTTAATGATCTAATATAGATCATGAATTGGTTTGTGAATGATATTGAGTTGAAATGAAGTTGAGAATGAAGAGGAAATGAAGTAGAAAAGATGGTTTGGTTACAAGAAGGGTTATATGTGAAATGTTGGAAGTTAAAATCTGGAAAATATGAAGAGAGTGCTGAAAACTGAGTATGCTTCTGTGAAAGTTCGCCACGACCGACTCCTGGCTTCGCAGCGGCCAACTTTCCTACACAGCTTAAAGATGCTTTGGTAGTTTAACAATATCTTGTTCTTTAGTCATCAAAATGAGATGATTTTTGATTTGGAGTAAACCAGAGGCATAGGGCTATAAATTTTCTGATGAAATTAAGTAGTTTTAATTCAGTCTCTAAAAATTTCAAATTCTGGATGGAAGTTGAGTACAAGGCACTATTTCGGCATAAGAATGGTCTGAATTATTTGGACTGTAACTTTTGGAATCCCGTACCAAATTGAATGATCTTGGTGTCATCAAAAACATAAGACAATGGGGAAAATTTTTATAGAAGAAAGTGCTACCAAATTACTTCATTATCTTTGTTAGAAAGTTCACGATTAATAGACTCGAAGGTTTGGAATTTTAGAGATGCTATAAGAAGAAATGGGAGTTTGGATAATGTTTGATCTTGTAATGTTGAAATAACATAGTGACTGAATTGTTTGTATTAAAGTACCAAAGACATGTATATAATGGAGATGACGGGGTTCATATGATTGTAGTTGTGATTTAAAGGAAATGAGCAATTGGTATCATGTTAAAGTGAATGAGAAATTGTTATTTTAAGAGAAAATAATGCTAAAAATGAAATGACGAGTAATTGAGTTATAAAATGAGAATGTGGATAAAGTGTGAAATTTGATAATATACTCGGGACTGTCATTGAACATGCATTGTACTTATTCTGTATATATATTAATATGAGTGTGCAATGTGTATATTGCATAATTTGGATGTGTAGGATAAACGTTTGCATTCAGACGTTTCTAGATCATGGAAGTAAATGCTAATCTGGGGCGTACTGTGAGTCAACCTAGATGGTCTCATTCATTATTTTTATATTATAAATTGAATTAATATTGATATGAAATGTGAGTGTGATTGAACTGATTTCAAACACTGAATGTCTGAGGAGTTTGATAAATGTAATATTGAAGTGTTGCTTGTATGTGAATGAAAAGAAATATGCGTTTTACTCAACTTAATTGTTGAATGCCAGATCAAGGTCCGATGATGAATATGAAAGTGAAAGTGAATCTGAAAGCATGTGATAGACAGAAACTATGAGAATGTGATGCATTTTATTACATGAATGCATGAAACATAAAAGTAGTTGTGACCGGAGTAGCCACCAAAAAAGAGCTTAAAGCTTAGGTTATGAAAAAGAGCTTAAAGCTCAGAAAGTGTATAAGAGCCAAAGGCTCACTATGTAAAATGAGCCCGGTATCTCCAACAGATACAAGATAGTTATTAATAATTCCGGTATCCACAATGGATATAGGACAGTTATAGACACTCGGTCATAACAATAACAAATTAAAAGTGAGTCTCATAAGCATTACATATGCATTTGATGTGAATAATTTGACTGATTTCTTAATATGAGATATGTTTCAAGTGAATGTGAAATTTTGTGAATATATGAACTGTATGTGTAATGTGATTAAGTGAGCCATCGAGGACTGTCACTCACTGAGTTCACAAAACTCACCCAAAATTTGCAATATTTTTCAGGCTCAGAAGAGTTACCCTGTTAGGCTAACGGGAGTACAGTGTTAAGCCCCGTTTCCATAGCCCAACATCGGATATGGGATCATGAAGCTTTATGTCTTAAAACATGGGCGTATTATTGCTTGTCATACAAACATGAACGTATTACCCTGTAACAGTATTTTTTAACCCTCATTAGCCAGAATCTGTTCATCGTCATTCTCATACCATTCCAAAAATTTTCCTATTTGATCAATTGATAATTAACAATCCATTATTATGATTATGTCCTCAATCACATTATTCATCAATGTAACCACATTATCGAATATGTATTTATAAAAACTGGTCAACATAACCTTGAGAACTTCCATATATATTGCTATCATTTGTTTCATTATATGAAGCCCTATGTCTCTAGTTTACTCCAAATAAAAAATCACCCAATTTGGATATCTACAGAAAAAGTTATGCCCAAAATACCAAAGTATGTTCTGTGTGGGAAAGTTCCAATTCAGTTTTTAAGAATTTCAATTTTTAAATGGAAGTTGAGCATAGAATGTTGTTTCAGTATAACAATAGTCTGAAATTGTTTTGGGTATAACTTTTAGATTACTGAACCAAATTGAATGATTTTGGAGTCATTAGAAATTTAAGACAATGGGAAACATTATTCTAGAAGAAAGTATTATCAAATTTCTTCATTTACCCGATCATAAATTGGAATTCCAATTAAATGGAATTTTTGGCTATTGTTAAAGAAAATCAAGTGAGGCAAGAGAGGCAAGAGGAGCAAGAGGAAAGACATCCATAAGATAGTTTATAAGCAAGGAATTCAAGGTGGGTACATCTTTATAATAGAGTAAATAAGCCACTCATTGTTTTCTTCAAATCAAGGAAGTTTAATGATTTAAATTGCATCACCAATGTTGCCTTAATTGTGTCTTGAATGAATTAAGAAATTGCTTTATGTTTGATATGTGAATTTGTGTGATGATTTATGAAAATGATTTCTTTTGAAAAGATCGCATGTTTATGAAATCATGTTTTTGGAAATGGTTTCAAAAATATATCAAGTATATGAAAAGCAAGTTTTCGAAAAAGTGCCATTTTGTGTAACAAGTTTACAAGTTATGAAATATGTGTTATGTGGGTTTGTGGTAGTCCCTCAAGAATGTCTCATGCACGTTGACTAAGTAAAGGCTTTTCCTACCTACCTGCTAGTGGCACGGAGCTCCTTCATGGACTCCCTCAAGTTTATGACTACACAAGACCAGTATGTGGAAATGTGTAGTGCGTCATGTTTATGGATCTACCCAAACCATTCGATGTGCTTATGTGTTTATGAAATGTTAACAAGTTTGATACATACTTGATTTATAATTGCTCATGAATTGTTTGAAAATTGAGAATTTTGAGAAATAAATGTTTGATGATATTTACATGTGAAATTACTATAGTTTCGAAAATATGCAATGGCAATGAGTTTTTGAAAATAGTTTTTGTATTCCTTTATTATAAATCTGTTATCTACGAGCTTTAAGCTTACCCCCTCCCATTCCGTCCCATCTTCAGGTGAGGAGCAAGAGATTGAGTAGTCCGAAGTTACGGCATCACTCCAAATTTTCATACTTTTGTATTTTTAAGTTAGATTTTTTGGGAATTCAATGCTTTAGCCATATTTCAAGCTTTACTGGTTTAAGTGTATTTTGTATTTTTGGTTTACGAACCAAATGATGTATTTGTGGCTTGAAATGCCATTAAAGCTTTATAAAACTCTTCTTTTGGCTATCAATGAGGTATGGTTGATATTGTTTTTAGCTTCAAACCTTTCACATTAAATCGTTTTACTATGAGAATAAGATTTTGGAAGGTTGCTTAAGTTTATGTTTAAGTTTACTTTTGTTTTTGGGTTATGGGTTCTACTTCAGGTGTTTTAGCTGCGGCAAAGCCAAGAGTTCGCCGTGGCGAAATTGACCCGAAACTTTATATTTTTGTTGGCATGGAGAGTTTGCTACGGCGAGACTAAGGGTCGCCGCGATGAAAATAAAATTGCAGGTTCGTCGCGGCGTAAAATTCCTGAAAGGTCCAAGGGGATTTTTCCCATCAGTTCGCTACGGCGACGCCCGCTTTTGCTTCTGAAGAAAAATTTCCAACTTCTAAGCCTCCCTCCACGCTCAAGCTTCATGATCTCATGTCCGATGTTAGGCTCCGAAAATGGGATCCAACATACAGATACTACATTCAGTAAGAGAAAGAGGTCGAGATCAGTTCACGTATGTATTTGTACTTTCTTATTTTTGTATCAATTTGTATATTCCGCAATTTCTGTACGATGTGTATTTGAATATTCTATTTATAATAACTTTCCAAATGGGAAATGTTTGTAAATGATTTTATGATGTAATAATAATTATGAATTTAAGTGTTTTGTATGCATAATGGGCCTTAGTGATTAATGAAATTCGGATGACTTGTGAAATGATTATAATCCTTGTGATTGAAAAAGTTTATAAATAAAGTGGGCCCAATTGATTATTGATTTCCGCATATGCATGTACTACTTTTGAAAAATTTTTACTGAGTTTCAAGTGTCTGAGTGTTTGACCATTCTAGCACACTACCCTTGCGGGGTACGCACTCGGACATCACTTAGGATGTTTGGTACGTGTCGTACGAGAGTGGGGTGCTACATTAACACCTTTCTCTAGGGCGAAACTTTTAATAAAACTTTGTCACCTATTGAATATTCAATATCTTTCCTCTTCAAATTAGTATATGATCTCTGTCTATCACTTACAACCTTCAATCTTTGTTGAGTAACCCTGACTTTCTCTTCTGTGTCTTTTACTATGTTAGGCCTAATCATCTTATTCTTAGTCAGTTCTATCTAACAAACTGGGGTTCTACATTTTCTGCCATATAATGCTTTATATGGTGCCATGCCTATACAGGACTGATAATCATTATTGTAGGCAAATTCCATTAAAGGAATATATCCATCCCAACTGCTTGGAAATTGCATAACATATACCCTAAGCATGTCTTCCAAGGCCTATATAACTCTCTCAGATTGCCAATCCATTTGTGGGTGAAAGGATGTGCAAAAGATCAGTTAAGTAACCAAAGATGGTTGTAAACTTTTCCAAAACCTTGATGTAAACTGTGGGTCTCGGTTAGAAACAATTGACAATGACACTCTATATAGAGGAATAATTTCATTCATATACAACCCAGTTAATCGATCTATAGAATTATCAGATCGAATGGGTATAAATTTAGCTGATTTGGTGAGCCTGTCCACTATGACCCATATTGCATCATGTTTTCTTTGTGTAAAGGGTAGACCTGTAGCTAAGTCCATGGTGATATTACCCCATTTCCACTACGGAATTGATGTTCATTTTTTCACCTATTGACAAGTTAAGCACTTGGACATATAGTCCACTACATCACGCTTCATTCCTAGCCATCAGTAACGTTGTTTCAAGTCCTGATAGATCTTGTTACCCCCAGGATGCATAGTGAACACATTATTATGGGCTTCGTCTAATAACTTCTTCTTTAAGTCCTTTACTACCGGTACACATACTCTACTCTTAAAAGTAAAGACTTTCGTCATCTTTCACTACAAAATTAGTTTATTTCCCTTCTTACACCGATTGTACAATTTGTTGCAATTTGGCATCATCTTTTTGTGTATGTACTATCATCTGTCTTAAGTTAGGGCTCACTTCTAATTGAGCTATCAAAGCTCCATCTGGTGCAAATGTCCATCTACTATACTATCATGAAAGTGCTGAAATAGACTTCCTACTTAAAGCATATGCTACCATATTAGCTTTTCCTAGGTGGTAGTCAATTATGCAATCATAGTTTTTAAACAATTCTGGCCAACTTCATTGCCTTAAATTTAGTTCCTTCTCTGTAAGTAGGTACTTCAAATTCTTGTGGTCTATGTATACCCTACATCTTTCCCTATATAAGTAGTGCTGCCAAATTTTTAAGGAAAACACCACTACTGCTAATTCTAAATCATGTGTAGGGTAATTCTATTCATATGGCTTTAACTACCTTGAGCCATAAGCCACCACTTTCCCATCTTGCATCAATACCCAACCAGACCATTCCTAGAAGCATCACTACACATGGAATATTCTTTATTAGGAGTAGGCTGTGTCAACACTGGAGTTTTGGTGAGCATCTTCTTTAACTGCTCAAAACTGGCTTGGCATTTATCATTCCATTCAAACTTTGTTCCTTTCTGAAGTAACTTTGTGATTGGAGAAGCAATTACTGAGAACCCTTTGAAAAAGCACATATAATAACCAGCTAAGCCAAGAAAATTTCTCACCTCCTTCACATTCAGGGGCAGCTTTCAATTGAGATTCGCCTCAATTTTATTGGGATCTACCTTGATACCTTCTGAAGAGATGATGTTCCTGAGGAAAGAAACTACCTTTAGAAAAAAATCACATTTGCTCAGTTTGGTAAATAATTGCTTGTCTCTTAAAGTCTAGATTACAATTCTCAAATGTCGAACATGTTCCTCTTCATTCTTTGAAAAGACCAGCATATCATCTATAAAAATAACAACAACTTGGTCTGGGTAGGGTCGAAACACTCTATTCATCAAATCCATAAAAGCAACAGGTGCATTAGTTATTCCGAAAGGTATGACCAAGAACTCATAATGGCCATATCGAGTCCTAAATGAAATTTTTGGAACATCTACATCTTTTACCCAAAGCTGGTAATAACCCGACTGCAAATCACTCTTAGAAAACACTCCTACACCTTTTAACTAATCAAATAAACCTTCTATTTTACGTAATGGGTACTTATTCTTTACAGTTACCTTATTCAATTGTCTATAGTCTATACACATTCCTAGGGTGCCTTCTTTCTTTTTGACAAAAAGGAATAACACTTCTTATGATGACACACTAGGCTGAATAAAACCCTTGTCCAGAAGCTCTTATAACTGAGTTTTGAGCTCTTTTAACTCTATAGAAGCCATTCTATAAGGTGGCATTGAAATAGGAGCAGTACCAGGTACAGTTTCAATAGATAATTTTACCTCCCTCTCAGGTGCAAACTTGGTAAGTCTTCTAGGAACACTTCTAAAAACTCATTTACTATTGATAGGTCTTATAAATTCACCTTCTCCCTTTTTGAATCAAGTATTAAAGCTAAATACGCCGCACAACCCTTTATAAGAAGTCGTTTTGCTTGCATTACTGATGTTACAATAATAAAAGGACTAGGCTGAATACTATACACCACTATTTTTGAACCATCAAAATCTTTGAGCGTGATTTTTTTAACCCACAATCAACTATAGCATGGTGTTTGGACAAACAATCCATGCCTAAGATCAAGTTAAATTCATGGAAGGGTAGCTTTATCAGATCAGAAGCAAATTGTTTCCTTTGGATCATAATAGGGTAATCGTTGTACACTCTATTTCCATATACACTATGGCCTAATGGACTAGTCACATGTATATCATAGGATACTCGATCTACTGATAACATTCTATCATGCTCCCCATTGGGTTCACACTATCAACAGACTCCTCATCAGCTTCACGAGGTCTTTCCATCTCCACTATCTATAAGAAAATAGGGACATTTGCATTAGACCAACACTAAAACCAAACCATATCACACATTACTAGACTCTTATTGGTTAGAATCGCCTAAACCATGCTCTAATACCACAAAATGTAACACCCCTACATGGAACCTATAACCATCCACATACATAGCAATCAAATTCCTGTACAAATAGCCATGACATACATTTCTATTCATTTATAAGGACTCTCATAACACATCTTTCTTTTCAATACTATACATATACATATTAAAAAAATTCATACAACTAACAATATCATTTAAAAGTAGTAAAACATCTTTACATTTATCTGGTAATCCAAAAGAAAATATACAATTTCTTTTAACCATTACATGTACAATCATCTTTAATTAAAAACACCTTCCAAAAGTTCTTTTTCTTCTATCTGATGGCCTTGATCCTTGTAGATGTTCCATGTACCTCACTTTTATGACTGACTTATGCAGATTAACACAAATGCAAAGCTTGAAAGCTTAGTGGGAGAACACTTAGTTTGGATGACCACTCACAGCAGTCATCTCCCAATCACATACATTCTTGAGCATTGCACAAATATAAATGGAGATGCCATACTTAATCAAATAAATAATGAAAACATGCTACAATATTTTGTTCATATACCATAAATTTAGCTTCAAAACCCAAACATTGATATTCAATACTCAATGATACAAATTATCAATACAAATGAAGATGCTCATTGATATACCGATTATTTACATTATCATACTGTATTTCTTATTTATATATATTTACTTTACTTTCTGTGTTAGGCCTGTACATTTCCATGAGTGTAGATAATGGATGCTTGGGAATCTGAAGATATCAAACTGTGGTTACCCAAAGGTATTAAGTTGTGGATACCTGAAGGTATCAAATTGTAGCAGCTGCACTGTAATCCTATAGGCATGCCTATCTATCCATAACTATGACAATAGAGCAGGCATTATAACATTTCTTTTAAGCATTTGCAAATTTCACAATTCATATATTAACGAATAATATGATATACATTTCAAATCATAAAACCTAGATTTACATTCATACATGCAATTCGTGGCTTACCACCATTAGAATGGTATCAAAATCACACTTGTATAATCATACTATACATATATGAGTAATGAATATGCATACAAATCATTTATGTACATGTAAGTTTTCTTTAGAAAGCATTATGCTCAATTTTAAATTCTAATGTTTAGTCTCTCAATTCACATGTGGTAAGTCCTATTTAATTTATTTCTACGTGTTCAAAAAGTTTCTTACATATTCAAAAAGGTTTACATAAGATTCAGTAAAAATCAAAAACAAAAACAAACTCAAAATAGTGCAATTTGAGCTAAACCCCAAAGTGGTCTAAAATAGGAAAGCTATCAGTCTAGCAACAATTCACATGATAGAGTCTAGTTGATCCATAATATTCGTATAGAAAAAGTTAGAATTCGGTTTCGTGGTCTTTTAAACATTTGTCCACTTCTGTCTCTAGTTTCCAAAACACCAAAGATCAGGTCATTTGGACTTCTAACACATGAGATATAGACCAAATCTCACATGATGCACCATTTTCTATCCTAATTTCCAACATCATAAAGCTATAATTAAGTCAGAATCTCTTCTAAATATTCCTATTTCTATGTCTCAGTTTTCATATGCAGCTAAAATCACCAAATCACCAACTAAAATGTGACTAGTTCAACAAACCCTCTACAGAATTCCACTATATGATAATCTCTTGTCATATTCAACAAATTCTATACAAGATAACACCAAAATAGCACTAAAGTATCATCCCAACAACCATTCCATATCCAAATGAATATTTTTACACATTCAAATGTACACAAATGCATAAATTAACAAAGTAAAGTCCCAAACCTCAAAATTGACAAAGTAGGTCTTTTATTGCCTTTCCTTCCCTTCCTCTCTGGCTTTGCTTGACTCACCAACTAGAAACACCAAAATATACCTCTTAATCCCACTTCCAACCTTATAATTTCATTTCTTCACAAGCAATGTAAGAAGAGATAAAGGTGATGAGAAAATCACTAACCTTTACCTTGATTTCCACCTAAGATTGGCTTGATTTCTTACATGAAAAATGATGGGATGAAGAAGGTGAAATGGAAAGGAGAAAAATATGAAGTTAAGCCATCAAAGTTCCATCCATCTCCCCTTTCCATTTGCCTTTTCATGAATTTTCTAGTCTTAGACACATGTTTCAATCCCATTGGACCATATATTACAATCTTATTGGACCATATGTTACAATCTCATTAGACCACATGTTACAATTCTATTGGACCATGTGTTACAATTCTATTGGACCATATGTTATAATTATATTGGACACACATAAGCTTTAATCTTATTGGTCACACACGCTTTAATCTATGATTTTTACCTATGATTTTTGGTAATTCTATTGTGCTAACATATTCAATTTGTTAATTATAAAAAATTTTTTATACATACTTTAGACTAAATATACATACTAATCAAGACTAAATATACACAATTTTCATGCAATTAATTATAACATATGTTATTTCATACATAGAAAAAATAACACAAACATAGTAGCAACCGATGATACAACTAATCTTGAGGCGGAGTCCCAATTACTACAACACCTGTTTCACATACCTTGGGTGGTTGTTTAAAAACATAAAAATAAGGGTGAGCTAAACGAACTCAGTAAATGTAATCAGTTTACTAGAAAATCGAACTTTTCATAACAATATAACTGTAATATTTTGTACAATCATAAAGCTCATGGTAAAACATTTTCCATAATAACTTATTCATGCATCATCAAATCTGGTAATAACATAACATTTTGTAAAACACAATTTCAATTTTTTTGAAAAACTATTTTGAAATGTTTTTTGAAATTAAACTCATCATATAAAAGTTTCCATTTTCCATTTTCATTAATCAGTAAACAGTGGTGATAATAAGTTTTCTGAAAACTTTAATACTGAAAAATAAGTCATCCACTATAATTGGTATTATATGATACCTCTCAAATAACTTTTAAAAATAAATAGTGGCGGCATTACTATTACATGACTTTTCTTACTCAACATAGCCCACCACTAGTTTCTTTTCCATATGGTACACTAGACCTAAGGTTACGGAGCTAGTTTTGCATCGCTTACTCGTGACTGGTTAACCATTATTTACAGAGCTGGATCTACATTGCTTATCTGTAATAGATTAACTGCTATAGACTGGTAGTTACAAAGCTGGCGGCATCGCTTACCTACAACAAGTCACAGAGTTGGTTCTACATCGCTTACCTGCGACTGGTTAACCACTATTTACAGAGTTAGTTTTACATCACTTACCCATAATAGCTCAACTTCCAAAAATATACTGGTATAATAACATATATAAAGCCTAGCTGTGTACCATAGGCAAAAACATTTCTTACATTTATGACTTATCTTATTTTCTAAATCAAGTATGGGATGATTCATAATTGAATTATTTCAATGTAACTCCCAATCATATAAAATTCAACTTTCAAATTAAAACTCATATATTGCCAAAGGATACACTTATGCTAGTAATATTCACTTGTAAAATATCATTTGTATAAAACTCAGCATAAATATTCATTTCATGGTAAAAAGAAAACCATTTGCATAAACTCAATTTAAAGAACACTCATATGTTATGAATTCTTTTACAAGGAATTACGTAATATAAACTAATTAAAATACACTTACATGTTAAAAATTATTTTGTAAAGAATTAAGTCATATAAAATAAATAAAATAAACTCATATGTCATCAATTCTTTTATAAAGAATTTAGTCATATAAAACAATTAAAATACATTCACAGTTTTGCGAACTTCTCTATAAGAACACTCACGCATTCGATGCCTCTCCTTTACCTATACAAAACTCATTTCACTTGGGCATTTATTTCTAAATTATGAAACAAGGAATTAAAACTATAAATTTGGTTTAATCGAATTCATGTAATACGTACGCTTATCGTATTTTTGTTTACTTCCGTAAGCTAACCTATTGTTCTCCATTTACAAATCTAACTTCAAGAGTCACTTAAATACCGTATTTTACCCTTTTTAACTTACCAACTTCTACAAAACACTACGCCACCTAATTTAATTTACTATATCACAATCATGCATGATGACTCGCGGTTATGACCCTTGTCCAAAATCCATACCTCCACTTGTTCCTTAATTTTCACATAGTAAATGTTCAAATTAGGTTTTGAGGTCTTCTAGACATTTTTTCCTCTATGTCTCTAGTTTCCATATAATAAAAAATCATGCCATTTCAACTTCTAAATCATGAAAAATGAACCAAATATATAAAGATGTTTTAATAGATGGACAATATCATGTTACCATTTTCAATCTCAAATTTCAATATCATTCCTCCTGAATTAGGTCTAGATTTATGCTAGAGATTTTTAGTACTATGTCTTTGGTTTTAGATACAATAGCGAACACGCAATTTGGAGGTCTATAGACCGATTTATGATCAAAAAAATGAGACTGGTTTAAATTATCCTAAAACTACACATTCCTCTCTTGTCACATTCAACCAGTTCTATGCAAAGAAACATTAAAGTAATACCAAGAAACCATTGATATCAAAAACATCCATCTCACTTAAGAAATACCGTAAAAATAGAAATTTAGGCTAGGAAACTTACCACTTTTTCCTCCAATTTTATAGGTATTTAATGAATACTTAGTTTTTATCAAACTCATTTCAAAACCCATCCAAATTCAGTTGCACTCTCCTTCTTCCCTCCTTGGCCGAAACTTCACTCTTTCTTCTCTCCTTTTTCTTCTTTTTTTTTTGTCTCTCATGTTAATCTCTCATCACTCTCAGGTTTATGTTGAAACAATAAAGCAAATTGTCTTAAGCTTTGCTTTTTATAATCATTTAATAGATTACACATGTCGCCTTCCTATTTGTCATCACTGATGACTCATCAAACACATGTCATGTAACATCTCGTTCCCATAGAAAGAGTAAGAACCCTATATTTTTGTAAACGAGAAATAGCAATGAGAGATTAGAAAATTGCATTTCATATTCATGCAGAATATATGTTGGGACCCGTTTCCGGAACCCAACTCATAACAAACGAATCATAGGGTAACTAATATTGCATCATTTTTTTCATTTACACATCATTCAAAGTAGTTCCAATTTCCCATTTGCAATTCATCAATTCCTCAATCCATTTAATCCTTCGTATTCGATCATATCGCATTCGTATTCAAAATTTGCTTATTACCAAATATTCGAATTTTATCAATTTAACTGAAAAACTTCTTCCAATACGATTCATTCCATG
>JANIHZ010150248.1:0-10304 GCA_027478365.1 Erythroxylum rufum
AAACAAGCTAATTGATTCCAACATGACTAATCTAGCAAGACCTCAAAATTAATCTAATCATGCTTATAAATAAAAAATAGGGGTCAACATTTCTCCCCCTCTTAAGAAAATTTCTTCCTCGAAATTCTTACCTGAGTCATTGAAAAGGTGTGGATACTTTTCCCTCGTGGCCTCCATGGGCTCCCATGTGGCCTCTTCAATAGAGTGATTTCTCCATAAGACTTTGACCAGTTGAATCGTCTTGTTCCTGAGGACATTTTTTTTGTGTGTCTAAGATCTTTACTGGAATCTCCTTATAACTCAGATCATCTCTCAAATGAACCTCGGTGGCCTAAATGATATGGGATGGATCCGATCTATACCTCCTAAACATGGACACATGAAAGACGTCATATATCTGTGACAATTCTGGTGGTAGCGCCAACTTATAGGCTAGCGGTCCAATCTTCTCTACAATCTCATATAGACCCACATATCTCGGATTCAACTTGTCTTTCTTGCCAAACCTCATGACTCCTTTCCAAGGAGATGTCTTAAGAAAGACTTTCTCACCGACCTCATACTCCATCTCGTTTCAGTGTGCATCAGTATAACTCTTCATTCTATCTTGTGCTGCCTTAAGCCATTGTTTAACTAGATTAACCTTATCGACTGTCATCTGAAGTAGCTCGGGCCCTATCAATTTCCTTTCTCCTTCTTCATCCCAACATATCGGATTTCTACATCTCCTTCCATATAATGCTTCATATGGAGCCATCTAAAGCTCGAATGGTACGAATTATTATAAGCAAATTTGACCAATGGTAAATGCTCGTCCCAAGCTCCTTTGAAATCCATCGCACATGCTCTAAGCATTCCCTTAAGTGTCCGAATGGTCCTCTCAGATTAACCATCCGTTTGAGGGTGAAAAGCAGTGCCAAAATTTAACTTGGTTCCGAGAGCTTCCTGCAAGCTTCCCCAAAATCTCGAAGTGAATCGAGGATCCCTATCAAAGACTATCGAATCCGAAACCTTATGTAATCTTACTATCTCATCAATATACTTCTTTCCTAGCACATGCAGAGAGTCAGTCTACTTAATTTTTAGGAAATGGGCTGACTTCGTCAACCGATCAACAATGAACCATATGGAATCATGCTTCTACCAGTCTTAGGCAAACCTATTAGAAAATCCATAATCACCCTTTGCCACTTCCACTCAGGAATGGACAAAGGCCTTAACTTACCTGAAGGTGCCTGATGCTCTGCCTTTACTTGCTAACACACTAGACACTTGCTCACATATTCTGCTACACCCTTCTTCATACCTTTCCACTAGAAATGTTCTTTCAGATTTCTGTACATCCTGGTGCTACCTGGGTGCATGGCATAAGGTGCATTACATGCCTTATCTAGTATTTTGTCCTTTACTTTCTTGACATTCGAGATACAAAGTCTATTTCCTACAACCATAAGTCCATCATCCCTCACTACCACTTCATATTTCTTACCGTTCTGAATTTCTTCTCGGAGTTCACTCAATTCTGTATCCTGTGCTTGTAACTCCTTAACTTTCTCCCTGCGTATCGGTCTCACTCTGAAAGTAGCAACAATACATTCAAGTTCCTCCTATTTCAAACTTATCCTAAGCTTATCCATCTCCTCTAATAGCAGCAGATAAATTGTTTGAACATAAGCTATAGAGGACTTCTTGCTTAAGGCATCTACTACCGCATTCGCCTTTCCTGGAGGGCACTCAATCAACAAATCATAATCCTTAAGCAACTCAATCCACCTTCTTTGTCTCAAATTCAGCTCTTTCTGACTTAGTAAGTACTTGAGACTTTTATGGTTAGTAAAAATCTTCGTCTGAACCCCATATAAATAATGTCTCCAAATCTTCAAGGCAAAAATCACTGCTGCCAATTCCAGATCATGAGTTGGATAATTCAACTTATACGGCTTCAGTTGTCGTGAAGCATAAGTTATCACCTTGTCTCCCTGCATCAATACACAACCTAAACCCTTCCTCAAAGCGTCACTATACACTGTATACCCCTCATCTCCAGTAGGCAAAATTAAAACTGGAGCACTTGTTAACCTGCGCTTGAGCTCTTCAAAGCTTTTTTGACATTCCTCACTCCAGATAAATTTATGATTTTTCCTTAATAACTTAGTCATCGGAGCAGCTATCATAGAGAATGCCTCAACGAATCTCTTATAATGCCTCAACAAATCTCCTATAATATCCTGCCAAACCCAAGCTATCACTGTCTTGGGTGCATGCCAATTTACCACTGCTTCAACTTTCCTTGTATCAACATGTACCCCATTTTTCGAAATCACATGCCTAAGGAATATCACTTCATGAAGCCAAAACTCACATTTGCTGAATTTGGCATAAAGATCCCTCTCCCTTAATGTCTGCAACACAATCCTGAGATGCTTCTCATGTTCCACTTCACTCTTGGAATATACCAGAATGTCATCAACAAACACTATGAAAAAATGATCTAGATACTCTGTAAAGACCCTATTCATAAGATCCATAAAAGCAGCTAGAGCATTGGTTAATCCAAAAGGCATGACTGAAAACTCATAATTTCCATACTGTGTCCTAAAGGCTGTCTTGCTTACATCAGACTCCTTGATTCTGAGATGATGATAGCCTGACCTGAGATCAATTTTGGAAAAGACCCTTGCTCCCTGAAGCTGATTAAACATATCATCAATTCGAGGCAGAGGATACTTATTCTTAATAGTTACCCTGTTGAGTCTCCGATAATCAATGCACATGTTCCATATTCCATCCTTCTTCTTAATAAACAGAACTGGTGCTCCCATGGTGACGAACTCGACCTTATGAACCCCTTCTTTAGTAGTTCTTCCAACTGTTCCTTAAGCTCCTTTAGCTCAACTAGAGCCATTCTATAAGGTGGTATTGAAATAGGTGCAGTTTCGGGAATCAAGTTGATGGTAAACTCGATTTTCCTTACCGGTGGCAAACAGGTAAATCCTCTGGAAAAATTTCTGGAAACTCCCTCACAACGGGAAAATCTTCTAACTTCCCTTCATTCCCATCAGTGTCCACAACATGTGCTAAGAAGGCTTCACACCGCTTTCCTATCATCCTGTCAGCTAACAAAGCATAAATGATTCTTGGTGATGGTATTTTCCTGACCCCTCTGAAATCACCTTCTCACCGTTGCCCATGTCAAATTCCACCTCCTTAAGGCTATAATCTAACTTTGCATGATACTTCTCCATAACATCCATTCCTAATATGACATCTAGCCCTTTTAATTCTAGGGGTAGCAAGTCCACCACCAGTTGAGTACCCTCGAAGAAAAGCTCACAATCTCAATACACTTGACTTATAATCATTTGCCTCCCTAAAGGAGTGCTAACAATTAAAGGACTTCTCAGTGGCATCAAAATAACATCATGTAATGTCATGCTTACAGAAATAAAGGAATGCATGGAGCCAGAATCAATCAACACATATACAACATAATTAAATAACCGAGCCATACCCGTGACAACTTCAGGTGCGGCTGCAGCTTCCTCTCTGGTCATGGCGAACACCTTTGCTTGAGCCTGACCCCTTGGCCTTCCTAGAGGAACAACCTTCCTTGCAGCTCCAGAACTACCCACCCCAGTAACTGTCCTGGCTTCCACTATTTCTACTCTCCTTGGGGCTTGCAATTGTGACCCCTCTTGCCTTGTTACTTGGGGACAGTCCCTGATCATATGTCCCTTCTCTCCACATCAAAAACATGCTCCAAGTAACTTGAAGCACTCTCCTCTGTGAAGCTTCCCACAATGCTCACATTGGGGGTTCATGTTTTTGCTCTTCCCCACTAAGCTATTGCCTCCCACAGTTGAGGCTTGCACTGAAACTGCTCTTGATTGCTTGTTCTTAGCAGGGGCACGACTCCGCACCTCACTCTATGTATGGAAACTCTTCATGCCCCTCTCAGCCATTGGAGCACTCATCCCCTTCTTAGAAGATTGCTCACGATTCTTCCTCTTCTTGTTCACTTCATACTTTAAATTCTCTAATTTTTCAACCTGGAGTGCGGCATCTACCAACTATTGGTAGTCATAGAAATTGTAGATTAACACCTTCTCCTTGATCCCTGGATGAAGTCCCCCCTCAAACTTGCAGCACTTGTCCTCCTCACTAGTAATAATGTTGGCGGCATACTGTGACAGCTGGGTGAACCTCAGCTCATATTCACTCACACTCAGGTCTCTCTATGTGAGATTTAGAAACTCTTTAGCCTTCACTTGGATATACACCCTCGAGAGGTACTTTTTTCTGAACACTTCCACAAAATCTCTCCAGGATAACACCGGAGGCATCATTTGATTGTGGGGCACTGATTCCCACTAATGAAGAGCATCCCCTTGTAACAAGCTCACTGTATAATCTAATTTCTCTTCATTAGTGCACTTCATCTGAATCAGAAGCCTCTTCGACCAGGCTTTAGCCTCTTCGGGATTTGTAGTCCTATGGAAATCTACAGCTCCATACTTGCGGAGCTTATCATACTGGCCACTCCTCTCCACTGGAGTCTGCATCAGGGCTTGCGACCCTTGACCCATGGCATATGTGAAAGCCTGGGCAAAGGCTTAAAAGAAATGAGGGTCTATAGACGATATAGGAGGAGGAGGCAGTGGCACTTCATGCTGCATACTAGGTGCCTCAGGATCAAGAGCAGGGTGTGTCCCAGCATCTTGCGGGACATAAGATTCATCCGTGCTCCCTTGGCGAGAGCCAGATTGAGTCAAAGTTCCTTAAGTTCTTCTTCGAGGCGGCATTTTTCACACCTTCAATAGAAAACCATTGAAAATCTTTAGTTCATACAAAACAAATTTCAAAGGACGTAAAAAAATTTAAATCGTATAAAACAATTTCAAATCATGAGAAACAAATTAAAACTTTATTCTCCTAGGCTACCCATTTCATACTTAAGATACTCCAAAACCTAATCCCAAACTTGGACCTAAACCCAGTCGCTCTGATACCATAATATGTTGGACCCCATTTCTGGAGCCCAACATCCTGAGTCATAAACCTTGGGCTTGCGTATTACCTTGTAGGTTTATTTCCGAGAACCCTAAATAACCATCATCCTATAAGAGTGGAGTGCCCACACCAGTAAAACACCATAATTATGATTTGAATTCTTCAAAGAAATTGTAGCTATAAATCTCTAGTTTGTTTTGAAGGAAGAATCATCTCAATCAGAGCTCTACAGCTCAAGATATACTTAAAAAGCTAAAGCATGTACATACCCCAACTATGCTCTCGCAACCGACCCCTCACTTACTCTAATGCAAACTTTATCAAAACAACTCCAAAAGATACAAATGTTCATTAAGAGATATTAAAAGATGTTAGTAATCCATTGCTTCAAAAATCACTTTGTTTGGAGGTCGGATGAGGAAGTTATGCCGAACGAATCGAACATGTTTATGCCCTTACTCGTATTGTACATGTCTTGGGGAAAATGCCATAACTTTTGTTACCAATATTGGATTGATTTCTTATTTAGACGGTTTGAAAAAGGACTTCGAGATCTACAACTTTTGTGAAGAACATAAAGTAAGATTCGGCCTTTAAAAGGATAAAAAATGAAACAGAAGATAATAATACAAATTAAGATGGTCAAACTAAGACGATCAAACCAAGACGAAGCAAAACTAAGATGAAGCAAACTAAGACGAATCAAAACTAAGACGAAGCAGAAGTAAGACGAAGCAAAAGTTAAACTAAGATAAAACAAAAGTCAAACTAAGACAAAGCAAACTAAGACGAAGCAAAACTAAGACGGAGCAAAAGTAAAACTAAGATGAAACAAACTAAGATAAAGCAAACTAAGACGAAGCAAAACTAAGACGAATCAAAACTAAGACGAAGCAAAACTAAGATGAAGTAAAAGTCAAGCTACGATAAAGCAAAAGTCAAACTAATACAAAGGAAAAGTCAAACTAAGACGAAACAAACTAAGACAAAGCAAACTAAGACGAAGCAAAATTAAGATGAAGCAAAAGTCAAACTAAGAAGAAACAAAAGTCAAACTAAGACGAAGCAAAAGCCAAACTAAGACAAACAAACTAAGACGAAGCAAACTAAGACGAAGTAGTAAAAAGGGCATAACTTTCACTACAAAGATCGGATTAAGGTCACTCTTGGATCGTTTTACACAAGACTTCTAGACCTACAACTTCCTTCAAGAACTCATAAACGATTTTTTCCTTTATAAGGGTTTAAATTTCCAATCAATGTAGCTGTCCTGAAAGATCACCCTATGCAGCAACACAAATTTCAAATGATCACAACTTTCCACTATGATATCCAAAACTTACAAACTTTATATCGTTGGAAAGCCAGAAAGATCATCTACAACTTCCAAGAAGAAAATTTTTACAGTTTTACCTAGATAATTCCATATTTTCCCTTGAATATAGAACACAATTCTTTCCTTATGAAAAATTAAATATAGCAATGTCAAAACTTGAAAAGCCATAAAAAAACATAATGTATATCCATTTCATTCGCATCAAAATAAGTGTTTTTCAACGCTTTAGTGGGCATTTCAAGCCACCTTACAACATTATCCAAAATACAAACTTTTGTAAAAACAATAATTTCTCAAAATTCAACTAAAGCCTGGTTCAACAATGTTTAACTTCAAAGAACAAAAAGTGCAAATTAAAGTGATGCCTTGACGCTCGACTCGATTGCTCGATATCTTGCTCATCGCCTGTGGATGGGAAGGAGTGGGGGAGAGCTTAATGCTCGTGGGTAACACTTTTATAACTAGTAACAAGCAAAAATCATTGAAATAATCATTTTCATTATAAAACTCAGATGAATGCATAATATGTGTACATCATAATTTTTAACATATCAAGAACACATAGGTACATCAAATTTGGTTCGGGTGGATCCAAAACAGAGCGTACTATGCATTTCCACATAATGGCCTTGCATAGCCGTGAACTTATGGGAGTCCATAAAGGAGCTCTATGAAGTGAATCACACGTTAATAAAGACTTAATAATCGATATACAAATGCACAAGAAGGGGGGTTGAATTCTGTATTCTTTTTCACTGATCCCCTTTTTAACAATTTCTTTAAAAGAAACTTGTTCTTTTCTCAAACTATTGAAAAAAAATATTGTAAGATATTTTCTGAATTCTCATATGAAAATAGTAAGATTGAAAATACAAAGTTAAGAGAAAGTTAAGAGTTGAGAGTTGAGAGAGAGTGTTGACACGCAGATTTATACTGGTTCACCCCAAACCATGGGCTACGTCCAGTCCTCAGAGATCTTTCTGAGATTTCACTATCTTTCATAACATTACAAGTATTCTTTGATTCTGAGCCTCTTCAGGTCTCTTACAGCAAGTATTCTTTCATACTTAGCCTCTTCAGGCTATTTGCTATTCTTTCAACTGAAAGAGTTTTTGAGCTTTGTTACAGATAAAGATAGCTTTAGTTTTTCGCACAGTAATATTTCTTAACTCGCTAAGCTTGTTAAAATCTCTAACTTCTGCAGTCTTTGACTCTGACTCATATTTATAGCCTTCGTCTTCAACCGCTTCTTGATAACTTCTTCTTTCTTCTTGTTTCTTGATCTTTCAAGAATCAGTTATTCAGTTGAGTTCTGTAACTAACTCAAGCTGATTAGTAATCTGACGTGGTATCGGTTCTTCCGTCTCACTTTCTTTCATCTCATTTTTTCTTGCGCTTCCATCTTACTTTCTTCCGTCTAATTTTTTAGTTTGTACCTTTCGTCTCACTTTTGGTTTGCGCCTTCCGTCTCACTTTTGATTTGCGCCATCTGTCTGATTTTTTATCGTCTGACTTTTAGCTTTCGTCTAATTTTCTATCGTTTGACTTTTAGCTTCGTGCTTCTGTCTGATTTTTTAGCTTTACTCCTTCCATCTCATGTTCTTCTACTTCCGTCTTACTTTTTTCTTTCATTATTATTTTTTCTTCATCAAAATCATTTATATAAATTCATTTTGACTTAACAAATTACACCTACAATTTGCATTAATGATATTTTTATATTTTCACATCTTACTAAAAAGCTATTGTCCTAGCTAAATTTGTTATAGAGAATTCTTGTTTCACTTATTTTAATTCGTTTGGTTATATTATGAAGGAGCTTATAACTAAGAAATTGCTTCTTATGAATTCCATCCACAATAATTTCTATCCAATGAAGATTCATATGCACTTCAAAAATTTAGTTGCATTGTACAATCACTCTAATTGTACTTGATCTATGACATCCATGTCTTGTCAATCCATATTGGTCTATACTATCTAGTTTCTCAAATTCTTATTCAATTAAGTTCAATGTAATAACTCCTTATATCTCTCATCTTCAGTGAGAAAGTAATCAACTTTCTTTTCCATTATATTCCTATACTTCTTCCAAAAAAAACCTTTATAACTTATTCATTATGATATTTTGGGATCTCATTATCATCTATCTGTTTGGGTTATCTTTACTTTATCATTTTTATTGATAAATTTAGTCATTATATATGGATATTTCACTTGGCTCACAATTCTCATGCTTTATCTTATTCTTAAATTTTTAAAATTACCATTGGAAATCACTTTTCAATGTGATAAAACCCTTAAACTCATCAAAGGTGTCTTTGTCTAACATCTCACTACCCATGTCATCATTTACTTATCTTTTTTCCCCTATATTCCTTAATAAAATGGACTTGGTAAATGCAAAATTCGTCACATTAACAACTTTACTTTTTTCTTTCATGCCTTTTTCCCTAGGTCCTTCTCGTTTAAAGCCTTTTTTATTATTAACTACCTTATTAATTTATTACCTATTCTATTCTTAACCACAATTCCCTTTATGAACTATTTTCCTATACCAAACTAATTCTCTCTCATCTTCATGTTTTTGGTTGTACTAATTCTCCTTTTTTAGGTTTCCCTTGTTCTAATAAATAAGAACCAAAATCCATAATAGGTATTTCATTGGCTATTATTCTTAGTAAAAATTATGTCACTACTTTGATCCTGCACTTTACATCTCTTGTCATGTTCACTTTATTAAAAATAACTTTCCTCATGCCAACTCCCCTAATATTGCTTTTTCTCCCTCTTTTTCCTCCTTTTATCATTGCTTTTTCCTTTTATCCCACTTTCCTTAAACACTCATTTTATTCCTCCTCCAACTTCTTTTCCTCAACTACTCTTATGCCACCATCTTTATATCCCATGATCAAATGTACACATGATCACCTCTTGAACTTTTCTAATTTTATCACTTAATCTAGCATTATCAGCAACCCTCATGATCCTTATCCCATGTCCTTCACTTAAGCCATCAAGTTTTCTTTTTGGTGCCAAGCCATATTTTATTATTTTAATGCTTTTCTTTGGACTCTTGTTCCTCTGCCATCAAATGTCAACAATTTTGATTATAAATGGGTGTTTCGTTTAGCACATAAAGAAACCCTAATAGTTCTCTTGAGTGTAATAATGCTTATCTTGTTTGCAAGGGATATCATCAAGTTTTAGACATTAATTATACCAATACCTTTTGCCCTGTTGTCAAACTCACCAATATTTACATTGATCTCTCTCACAATTGGTTAATTCATCAGTTTAATGGCAATAATACCTTGCTTTATTGTCATCTCCAAGAATCATTTTTCATTTCTTAGTCTCCTAGATTTACTTAATTAGTTATTTACGCACGTAGTAATAACTATGTGACTATGAATAGAAGTAACATAAACTATTGAAGAAGAAAAAAAAAAACTCTCTTTGGTTAATTTGATACTCTTAAATATCTCTTTTGTAAACAATCATATTGTATAGTTCCATATATACTCCCATTAGATCAATCCTTTATCATAAATCCACTTATAAAGAATAAAATATTCCCAATAGGTGGATTTTCTAAAGTGTGTGAGTTTAATATAATATATATAATTTATCTTGCATTTTTTGTTGCCAAAAAGAATAAGAGGAAGTCTCCTCATAGGACTTAGCTTAATTCAGAGAGAGAGAGAAGAATGAAAGAATAATAATAATTACAAAAATAAAAAGTATAATTTGGATAAGAATCAAATTTAATAATGTCCAATTCATAATCTATAAGTAGAGTATAAATAGGAATGAGCTTTATAATGTCTAATGCATAATTTATAAGAGATAGAAGCATTAATAGTGAATTGGAATAGTTCAATAGAGGAATCAATAAAAATTAAAAAATGGTGAAAGGTACGGCTAAAAAATGCTTAAACTAAATCGTTTAAATTGT
>JANIHZ010150306.1:0-10299 GCA_027478365.1 Erythroxylum rufum
TAATGATGGAATTTATATGATTAGCGAAATCGTGTGTTGATCTCCATTACTATTGATTAAATTTTGTACTTTGTTTAGTGCTATGGTGGCTTGAGTATGCATACATCTTATGTTGAATTAAATTGTTTCGTGAAACCAGCTGTATTGAAGCTTGCGGAGGATCTTGCAATGACAATCAAGATAAAGAAGGGAGGAAGGGTGAAGACCAAGCTAAAGCTTCCAAGATATCTCAGAAAACTTCAACTAATGATCTTGGGGATAATTCAAAAGACCATGCATCCAAGAAGTGAAAATTGAAGATTCAAGATTAAAGGAGAAAGCCTGAAGAGGAAAATGAAGAAACCTGCAGAAGTGAAAAAAACCGAATAGTTTGTTGATGTCTAGGAAAAACCTGAAAGTTTTTCCTGAAGCTGAAATGGAGAATGTGTTAAAGCTGTCAAAGCACAAGATCAAGCTGAGAGTGAAGTCAGAGGATGTTAGTTAAAGCTTGTCCAATTCGTACCACAAGCATATACACGTGGTTCTGCATATCAGATTCTGTTTTTCAAAATCAGTGGCATTTAATGCATGTCAGTTTCTTTTTTACATATATTTTGTTTTTTAGCTGATCAAAGGGACAATGAGACGTGTTAAGCTCTTGTCTCTTGGATTATAAGCATGCTTTTAATTCCTAGCCTTTGTTTTTTTCAGATGTTTTTTTTAAAATCATGTAAGAGCTGAATACAAAGTTCATCATCTTCTTCTTGAAATGAATTAGAAAAACTTCATCTTCGTCTAAAAAAACCTTGCTCTTTCTTTTTGTTTTCAAAAGTTCATCAAAAGTTTAAGTGTTGAGCCAATTGCAAAATCACAATATACAGACATTGGTTCTGAAATTTTATTGTGAAAGCAACCAAACTTTACATTCAAAAACCAAACCTTACAATCAAAACCAAAACATATACTATTCTACACTTAGAGGAAGTAACATTATACATTTTGAGAAGATTGTTCGAAAACAACAAAAAATTCAGAACATTAGGATTTCTGAGCTCGACAGTTGCAATGCTTCAACCAGCAAGTTTGACAACCAGTTGCTTGAGTGAAGTCAAGGAGGCATGGAATCATCTTCCTAGAGTGGTATCAGAGCTACACGGTTCATACAACCTGGGCTGAATCAAAACATGATTTCTGAGCTCGACAGTTGCAATGCTTCAACCAGCAAGCTTGACAACCAGTTGCTTGAGTGAAGTCAAGGAGGCATTGAATCATCTTCCTAGAGTGGTATCAGAACTACACGGTTCATACAACCTGGACTGAATCAAAACATGGCAGGCGTGAATATTCCTATAATGAACTTGCAAAGCATTCAGGCAAATATACCAGTTCTAGTTGGTTAGAACTATAAGGCATAGGCACTTAGAGTTGAAGATTGTCTCAAGATTTATGAATGCTGGGATGTAGTGAATGAAGGAATAGCTGAACATGAGGGAATAGCAGACTTAACAAAATAGCAAGCAATAAGGTTAAATCAGGATAGAGGCAAAGATTTTAAGGCCCCCATTTTTCTGAGATCTATGGTGAGTGAGGCCATATTGCTGAGACATACTGGGTATAAGAGTTCAAAGGAGTTGTGGGATATATTAAAGTTGGAACATGCAGGATCTGTTCAGTCGTTGAGGTTGAAGAAACAAGCAGTAATGAGAAGTTTTGAAAATTTCTCAATGAGGGATGAAGAGAATGTAGCTGCTGCAAAAACAAGATTAATGAGCTTGGTACAACAATTGAAAGAGTTTGGTGAAAACACGAGTTCAGAGAGGTTAGTTAATAAATTTTTAAGCAGATTACATCTGACATTTGAAGCTAGTATAACTCCTGTAGAGTGATAGTTTAGCAGTGATCTTGATTCTGTTACATTGGAGCAAGTCTGTAATGTGTTAGAAATGCATGAGGAGAGGCATGGGGTTAGAAGAGAAGGTGAGGAGTATGCACTGAAAGCTGAATGTTTCAAAGTCCCAGAAAATCCACCTTTCCAAAATCAAACTAAAAACTTGAGCCAAAGTCATTCTGAACCAAGCATGATGTGATCACAGACTCACCAACTTTCACAAAACCTCCCACAGAACAACCAACATCAGTTCCAGATAACTACATTTCCACATAACCATCCCTACAAAAACCAAATGCAATACCAACAACCCCAAATGTATCCTCAAATACAATACCCTCCACAAATGCCTTACCTAAACTTCCAAAACACTAACCAATTCCCTAGAAACAATGCCAGTCGAATGCAAAGTGGATCAAGAACAACAAAATGGGGTATGTTTCCAAATTGCAGATTTTATGATGAAACCAATCATGCAGCTGAGGTGTGCTTCTGGAATGAAAATGTGGATTGTATTCACTGTGGAAAGAGGGAACATTCAAAGAGAGTGTGCTATGATAGGTGGATGATAGAACAACAAAATCCGCAAAGTCATATTTTTGGAAAAACCCCCACCGATACATCCTTTCCAAAGACAAAACATTACCTCTAACCAATTACCAACTCAGTCACAACCTTATCAAAATACAACTGAATCACAAGTGTATCAAGCTCACTATGTTACAAACTCTCGAAATACACAAATCTCTCAGCATTATTCATCACAGCCTCAAATGCCTCAACTTCGATCATGTGCAACTCAACCTCAAATAACTCAATCCTACATGTCTCAGCCAAACCACCCGCAACAGATACATTACCAACTATGCAAACACAAGCACCAAATCAACTGTCTCAAACCACTTGTTCTGTCAATCATGTTTCAGCTCAACCATCTTCTGAAATTTGCCCAAATTCTCAGCGCAATCTACAGCATAATTCCAACACTCAATCGGGACCTTCACAAACAGCTAAGCAATCAGAAAAACCAAGTACTGAGGAGAGTGTATTTGTGGTGGAGGTCTGTCATCAATCCAAAAACCATGTTTCAGTTGTTGAGAATTGTGCAGCTGAGGCAAATGATGAAAAGGGAGGAGAGTGGTTAGTAGATAGTGATTGTTCTAACCACATGACAAAGAAGAGGGAAGCTTTTGTTGAAACAAATACTGATTTAAATACTATGGTTAAGATAGGGAATGGAGAAACAATACTTGTCACTTACGAGGGAAATGTAGAGTTAATCACAAAGGCCGGAAGCACCATACTTGAAGAGGTATATTACAATCCTGAGCTAAATCAAAATCTGATCAGTGTTGGACAACTTCTGGAAAGGAGCTACAAAGTATATTTCAAAGATGGAATGTGCAGAATCTTCAATGCTTAAGGAGAGTTAGTTCATAAAGTACCAATGGTAAACAGAGTTTTTAAAATACGAATGACAGAAGTTGATGGAGCCTTTGCAGCAATTCCAATGACTGAGTTAATTTAATTGTGGCACAAAAGGTATGGTCATGCAAATCTTGATTACATTATTGAAATGCAAAGAAAAGAATTGGTTGTTGGATTACCTCAATTGAGCAGCAAAATGAAGAATGTGTGTGAACCATGTGCAAAGGGAAAGAGTCATGTATTACCCTATCCAACAAGTGATTAGAGAGCCACAGAGAAATTGCAATTGGTGCAAACTGATGTTTGTGGACCTATGGACACACCGTCAGCTGGAAGAAGTAGGTATTACATTGAGTTTATTGATGATGTATCAAGGCATTTATGGATTTATTTCATGAAGAGCAAGGACTAAGTGTTTGGATTCTTTAAAGTGTGGAAATCAGAAGATGAAAGTCAATGTGGAAGGAAGGTGAGATGTTTGAGAAGTGATAGAGGAGGAGAGTATATTTCAAATGACATGAAGAATTTCTTTGAAAGGGAAGGCATATTTCATCAATTTTCAGTGGCATATTCACCACAACAAAATGGAGTTTCAGAAAGAAAAAATAGAACAATTGTGGAAATGGCAAGGCAATGATGTTTGGAATGTAAGTTCCTAGAAGATTTTGGCCAGAAGCATGCTTTACTGCTATCTATTTACAAAACATAATGAAAACTCGAGCTTTGAAGGAGAAAACACCATTTGAAGTTTGGTTTGGAGTTAAACCAAAGGTGAATCATCTAAGAGTGTTTGGATGTGTAGCATATATGCACATTCCTAAAGAAAATAGGACAAAATTGGATGAGAAAGCAATGAAGGGAGTGATGATGGGGTATAATGCAGAATCTAAGGGATATAGAATCTATAGCCCTGAAATTAAGAAGATGTTGGTATCTAGAGATGTGAAATTTGATGAAAATCAAAGCTGGATTTGGGAAGAACCTGCTGTTGGAAAACTAAGAAGTGTTAGAATTGACTTGCCAGTAGCTGGAATTGACTTACCAGCAGGTGAATCTAATGGTGAAGGAAGTTTGAGAGATACCACAAATCAAGAAATGGTTGCTGCAGACAATTAAAATAATTCAGTGGACAGAAGATTTCAAATGGAGACAACTCAGCTGGAATAACAAGATACAAACAACTCTGGAAGAGATGGAACATAAGTGGAGTTTTCACCAAGCCCTGAAGATGATTTAATTATAGGAAGTGATGAATTGAGCTCAGAATCTCAGGAGGAGACATCCAGCTCAGATAGTGCACACAAGGAGAGGGATCTAGCCTCCATTTACAATGAAACTAACCCTTTGTTTGATTTCAGGTACAATGTAGCTGATGAAGGAGAAACAGATGGAGCTCTAACAATTATAGAATGTGCTTTACCTGCTGAGTCTGAACCGATGACATACAAACAAGCTGTCAAGCAAGGAGTGTGGCAAAGCTCGATGGATGAAGAAATGAAAGCTATTGAAGAAAATGGAACTTAGGTGCTGGTCGATTTGCCAAGCCCAGAAACTAAGGTGGTCAACTCCAAGTGGATTTACAAGAAAAAATTGAATCCTGATGTGTCAGTCAACAAATATAAAGCTAGACTTGTTGTAAGGGGATACAAACAAGAGTATGGAGTAGAATATACTGAGACATATACACCAGTAGCTAGGTTGGACACAGTAAGATTGTTGTTGGCTCTAACTGTAAATAATAAATGGAGGGTACACCAAATGGATATGAAGAGTGCATTCTTGAATGGAATGCTAGATGAAGAAGTTTACTTGAAGCAACCTGAAGGTTATGTGGTAAATGGACAAGAGCAGAAAGTGTACAAACTTGTGAAGGCATTGTATGGATTGAAACAGGCTCCAAGGGCCTGGTATTCAAGGATCAACAGCTATCTAATACAGAATGGGTTCTCAAGAAGCAAGAATG
Organism: Erythroxylum rufum; assembly: GCA_027478365.1. Lineage (NCBI taxonomy): Eukaryota > Viridiplantae > Streptophyta > Magnoliopsida > Malpighiales > Erythroxylaceae > Erythroxylum > Erythroxylum rufum. Next base: position 5,259 of record JANIHZ010150306.1, read on the forward strand.
AAGCAACTTTGTATGTAAAAATCAGAGATGGGGAAAAGTTGATTTTCTTTGTATGTTGATGATTTGCTGATAATTGGAACATAAGACAAATTAATAGAAGAGTTTAAGGAACTAATGAAATCAGAGTTTCAGATGACAGACTTGGGAGAGATGAGTTTCTTCATGGGTCTGGAGATAGATCAAAAGAGAAATGGAATTTTCATACATCAGAAAAATATGCAGAGGAATTAATTGATAAGTTTGGATTGAAAGGAAGCAGTGGAATGGGAAATCCTATAGAGCATCAATTAAAGCTGGAACCTATGAAACCAGGTGAGGAATTTGATGCAACTTATTATAGGAGCATGATTGGATCATTAATGTAAGTGCATCAAGGCTTGATATTGGATGTGCAGTGAAATTATGGCTAGCTTTAATCAAAATCCTTCAAGGCAACATGTTGTTTATGCTAGAAGGATAATTAGATATGTTAAACATACAATTGAGTATGGAATTTGGTTTGGAAGAGGAGAAAGAGTGGAGTTATATGTGTTTAACGATGCTAGCTATGCTGGAAGCAATGAAAGTAAGAGCAGAAGTGGTTATTGTTGTAGCTTTGGATCTAGAATTTTTGCTTGGAGTTCAAAGAAGCAGAGGAGTGTAGCACAATCATCAGCTGAGGCTAAATATGTGGCAGTAAACATGGCTGCCAAGCAAGCTCAATGGTTGAAGAAACTTCTGATGGATATAGATGAATTGAAGGAAAAATGTGTGAAAATTTATTGTAATTCTAGTGCTACAATCTCAATGGCTAAGAATCCATCTGATCATATGAGAACTAAGCATATGAAGGTGAAGTATCATTATGTTAGGGAATTGATCGAAGAAAAGGAGATCAAGATGGCCTTTTGTAGATCAAGCTTTTAACTAGCTGATCTGTTCACCAAGGCTTGGCTAAGATGGAGGTTTGAATCTTTAAGGAAATTGATAGGTATGCAAGTTCCACAAAATAAAGGAGGAACTGTTGAATTAAATTGTTTTGTGAAACCAGCTGTATTGAAGCTTGTGGAGGATCTTGCAATGGCAATCAAGATAAAGAAGAGAGGAATGGTGAAGACCAAGCTGAAGCTTCCAAGATATCTTAGAAAACTTGAACTAATGATCTTGGGGATAATTCAGAAGACCATGCATCCAAGAAGTGAATTTCTGAAGATTGAAGATTAAAGGAGAAAGGCTGAAGAGGAAAATGAAGAAACCTGCAGAAGTGAAAAAAACCGAATAGTTTGTTGATGTTTATGAAAAACCTGAAAGTTTTTTCCTGAAGCTGAAATGGAGAATGTGTTAAAGTTGTCAAAGCACAAGATTAAGCTGAGGGTGAAGTCAGAGGATGTTGGTAAAAGCTTGTCCAATTTGTACCATAAGCATATACAAGTGGTCCTGCATATCAAATTCTGTTTTTCAAAATCAGTGGCATTTAATGTATGTCAGTTGCTGTTTTTGCATGTATTTTGTTTTTTAGCTGATCAAAGGGACAATGAGATGTGTTAAGCTCCTGTCTCTTGGATTATAAGCATGCTTTTAATTCCTAGCCTTTGTTTTTTCAGATTTTAAAAAAAAAACCATGTAAGAGCTGAATATAAAGCTCGTCATCTTCTTCTTGAAATGAATTAGAAAAACTTCACCTTCGTCCAAAAAAACCTAGCTCTTTCTTTATGTTTTCAAAAGTTCATCAAAAGTTTGAGTGTTAAGCTAATTGCAAAATCACAATATACAGACATTGGTTCTAAAATTTTATTATGAAAGCAGCCAAACCTTACATTCAAAAACCAAACCTTACAATCAAAACCAAAATATATATTATTCTACACTTGAGAGGAAGTAGCATTATACATTTTGAGAAGTAGCATTAGGATTTCTGAGCTCGACAGTTGCAAAGCTTTAACAAGTAAGCTTGACAACCAGCTGCTTGAGTGAAGTAAAGGAGGCATTGAATCATCTTCGTAGATCTTACACGTCTATCTTTCAAAAATGTAATTGTAGATCAATTTATCAGGGAATATAAGAAATAAGCCCCACCGTGACTAAGCTCTCCATCCTTGCAATTTTTGGCAGCAATAGAAAATTAAAGTTCTTAAAAACATAGCAACATCAGTTTTGGTTGCTGTACAGAACTTGTAACATGGACTTTTTTTTTTCTTAGAAGGAAATAGAGAACTTAGTTTGTGTCTTATGTGTTTAAGGTGCAATTGTACAGATCCTCATTAATCTTGAAATAGGAAATTTTGGGGTAGATAGAAACCTAGAACTTAAATATCAACCGACGAGTTCTTCACTTTATTTCCTGTTCCATATCTCTTTCCCCACACAAGTATATATGATATAATATCTCAAGCTAAACATATAGACATATTGTATAACGTGGACTGAAACCCACAAAATACCTGATTGCATAATAATTATGAGATGAACTCTTTCTGCATGCAAATGGAACTCTCAAACATCTTTTTTTTTTGGATTAACACTATAAATATGAACTAATGTCAAATGAACACTCCAAGATTACTTCAATGACATTATCTGGCCATGGCATTCTCTGTTCACTCCACCTACAGTCTGAACAACCAGAATCCATCAGCTATATCACATTGCAACCAACACAAAAGAAACTATGCAAGTGCTTTAAGAGCATCCGAGTCAAGCAAACAAAACAAAGAAAATTCTTTCAGTACTGAGGGTGAGCATCAGGTCTCCAAGGTGATAGAAAACATCAACTAAATATTTCAGACGCAAATTACCCATTAACGTTGAGATGCCCGAAACAACCAATATTATTTCAACACTTACCCTTTTAAATTAAACAAATTATAAAAAGAAAAGAAAAAAAGTATATTAATCGATCAGAACTAGTCGGAATTCATGCTCACATCTGTTACAAGATATTTGTATTGTAGCTAACAGAAAAATTAGGGATTAAGAACGAACTAGCTTGAGAGAAATAAAAGAAGAGATAGGAACAGAAAAATCAGTTACTTTGTTAATCGTTAGTTTCTCCCTTTCCACCTCTGATGGTTATATTAACGACTATAATAACCGTTTTGGGCTATCCAATCATTGCTTAACGGATGTCTTATACACACAACATTTTGGGAATACTACATCGTGTTACAATTCTACAAACACGTATTCCCTACTTTCACCCTTCAGCTATGAGCTTCTATCATTTCCCCACTCCCCAAGAACCTTGTCCACAATGTTTATATCGTCTGTGAAAATGTATCATCTGTAAGGATGATTCGTCTATAAAGTTCTATCTTCTGTAAAGACACTTCATCTATGATGACGTCATATCGTCTGTGATGACGTCATATCGTCTGTTAAGATGTATTGTCTGTAAGGATGATTCGTCTGTAAAGTTGTATCGTCTGTAAAGACACTTCATCTATGATGAAGTTGTACCGTCTGTGAAGATTTATCGTCTGTAAGGATGATTCGTCTGTAAAGTTGTATCGTCTGTAAGACGCTTCGTCTGTGATGACATCATATCGTCTGTGATGAAGTCATATCGTCTGTAAGGATGATTCGTCTGTAAAGTTGTATCGTCTGTAAAGGCGCTTCATCTGTTATGACATCATATTGTCTATGATGATGTCATATCGTCTGTGAAGATGTATCGTCTGTAAATTTGTATCATTTGTAAAGACGCTTAGTCTGTGATGACGTCATATCATCTGTGATGACGTCATTTCGTGTTAAGACTTTGCTTCGTCTTAAGTTAATTGTATTCATCTGCTCCGCATTCGTCTGTTTTTCCACATTCGTCTACTCCGCATTCATCTGTTTTTTCGCATTCGTCTATTTTTCTGCATTTGTCTCCTCCACATTCATTTTTTTTCCGTATTCGTCTATTTTTCCCCATTCGTCTGCTTTCTGTTTCCTCTATAGTTGACCCTCCGCTTCTTCTGTACATTGTTCATTTTGTATCGTCTGGTCAAAATTTTGACCCTCAAGACGATAGCATTTATCTTCGAGGTCTTTATGAAAGTTGTAAATCTTGAAGTCTTCTTTCGAACAGTCTAAAGAATTGTTTAATAAAACGTCTACAGAGAAAGTTATGACTTTTGTCCCTAAACAAGTTCAATAGGGTTAAGGACAAGTATTGTTTCAGTTTATGGCTCCGAATGCTGGGCTCCGGAAGCGAGGTCTAGCATTGTTTGGTATCAGAGCTTAGGTTTTTCCTAGGCTTAGAAGGCATGGTAGGATAAATTGATATGTTATGTGATTACTTGTTGCATTGTGAATTGATTAGATTGCATGAAGTGACATGTATGTCATGCATACATGTAGGAATTAAGACTAAAATGAAATGTAAAGCTAATAGTTAGTGTTTACATTGAAAGAGTAAGATACCGCCTCGTAGAAGGACACGAGGAGTATTACAAGGATCGATTGCACCTGACTCTCCGCCAAGGGAGGAGAGTACTAATGACTCTGTAGCCCCAGGGAATGTTGAGGCTTCCATAGGGCCTAGTAGTGAGCCCAATCAATCACAGACGCCAGAGTCTCCTCTCCCGCAGGAGCAAGTGCCTGCTGTTGGATCGTGTATGGCCCGAACATTCAAAATATACTGCGGAAAAGACCATACAACATCGTGAAGTATAATCGAAAACACCAGGATGTACAAAAATACCTTATTATCGTGAATGGGTTGCTTCTTTTCGAATTCCAAGACACTGCAAAACGCGAATGCCCTCTACCGGTATCCACACAAGTATGCACGATCCGGGCTGCGGCTGTGGTATGCTAGCACGTCCCGAAACTCTTTCCGAACACCGCACGATCTTCCTCTCGGATGGTGGCTAGGGTTTCGTGAAAACCTATTGTCATCTTCTAATGAGACCTAAGCTTCTCTATTTATAGAGAAACCCTAATCCCATTGAAGCCCAATAAGTTTTGGCCCATTATATCTCATATAATTAAAGCCCGACAACTTAATTCAACCTAGCCCAATAAATATATCCACATATATTTATTCAATGCCTAATAGATTAGGCCCAAGAGAATA
>JANIHZ010150339.1:0-10297 GCA_027478365.1 Erythroxylum rufum
CTGCAAATGCTTTCTACTGTCTACTGTGTTTGCCGCGCTAACGTGGAATGAATGTTGTTAAAAAAAATGTATACCGAGTGTTACCGATTGATGTAGTACGCCACCCTCGCGGGGCACGGACTCGGATATCACCAACGATATCGGGTTCAGGTCACTCGGGAGTGGGGTGTTACAATTTTGTAATGTGATGCTTCCAGCATTTGTCTTCACTCCCACAACATTTTAATAGTTTGATAGTGTTGGTGTCTTAGACGTCTGATGAATCAAGAAGACGTTAGAAGCAGTTAGAAGATAGTCTCTGTAAAGTCTTTTAATAATGTTGACAGTAAAGTGTATAAATACAGAAAAAAGAATAAATGAAATATACTTCATTCTTCTCGTATACGTCATTCTTCTACTAGTTAGACATACTAAAAATCTTAAAACAAAAGTGGTATCAGAGCGTTTATTGAAGGGTCTTAAGGGATCTGTGGAGCATTTCGTCGAACAAGAAAGCGGCGTCTCGAAGAAGTGGTCACGACACACAAATGGAAGGATTACCCAACATGCAAGCACCTTTGTTCGATGGAGAGTCGTACCAAATTTAGGCTGTGAAGATGCAAACGTACCTTGATGGGCTAGATCTGTGGGAACCAGTCGAAGAAGACTATCATGTGGATCCATTGGCAGACAACGCAATAGTACACCAAATGAAGTATGAGAGAGAGAGACTTACCAAGAAAGCCAGAGCCAAGTCTTGTCTGTACGTTGCGGTAAGTCCCTCTTTATTTACAAGAATCATGCACCTGAAATCTGCCAAGGAGATATGAGATATGAGATTATTTGAAGGTTGAGTACAAAGGAGATGAAAGAGTGAAGAGCATGAAGGTAATTAACTTGATGAGGGAGTTCGATAGGCTCCAAATGACATAAGATGAATATGTCAAGACATACGTCGAAAAACTGCAGGATCTTGCAGACAAGATCCGACTTCTTGGAATTCGTTTTGAAGATGAAAAGATTGTTCAGAAGATGCTAATCTCTCTTCCAGAAAAATTCGAAGCAACCATCATTTCTTTATAGAACACTAGAGACATGGAAAACTTGAAGTTATCGGAGTTGCTAAGTTTTCTGCAAGCCTAAGAACAGAGAAGAACGATGAAGTCAGTAGAGGTGACTGAGGGTGCACTAAGGGCAAGTCAGAAAACCAGTGGAGGCGGGAAGAAGAAGCATTGGAATAAAGGGGGCATAGAAGGTAAGAAGCAAGAAAAGCAAGAAGCTTCAGAAACTTCGGTCCAGTCTCAAAAGGAACCTTGCAAACATTGTGGAAAGACAAATCACCCTCATTATAAATGCTAAAGAAGACCTGATGTCAACTGCAGGAAATGCAAGAAGTTTGGGCACATAGATAAGTTCTGTAGAAGCAAGGAGAAAGTGTAGACTTTTGAAGAGGCCTGCATTGCAGACAAGAAGGATGAGGATCATCTATTTGTTGCCTCCTGCCACAACACCAGTGTTTCAGCAGATAGCTGGTTAGTTGATAGTGGTTGCTCCAACCACATGTCCAGCAACCTGAGCATATTGAAAACACTGAACAAGAAGCATAAGTGCAGAGCAAAGATTGGGAATGGACAACTGATTTCTGCCAAGGGAAGAGGAGATGTTGTGATCGAAAGCATGAAGGGTCCAAGGACATTTGAAGATGTGGTATATGTTTCAGACCTTGAATAGAATCTCTTGAGTGTTTCATAATTGATTGAAAAGGGTTATTCAGTTCTCTTCAAAGATGGTTTCTGCAAGATCACAACTTTGGATGGGAGACACCTCTTCAAAATTCCAGCCAAAGACAGAAGCTATGTGTTGAATTTGCTTGAACAGCATCAGGTGGCACTCAAGGCAAGAGTTTGTCGTGCAAGTCTCTGGCATAAGAGGCTTGTTCATCCTCATTGGAAGGGCCTTTAAGGCTGAGCAAATCAGATTTGGTGTAAGGCATGCCAATACTCAAAGAAGCTCAGCAAGTGTGCACAACATGCATTGAAGGGAAGAAGGCTAGAGAACCTTTCCATGACAACACTTGGAGAGTAGCTGAGTTGCTTAAGCTAGTCCACATTGATGTGTGTAGACCTTTACCAGTTGATTCATTGAATGGAAGTCGATTGTTTGTCACCTTTACTGATGACAAATCAAGATACTACTGGATTTACTTCATGAAGTCCAAGGGAGAAGTAGCAGAAATATTGCAAAAGTTCAAGCAAATGGCAGAGAATCAGAGTGGGCAGAAGATCAAGAAGTTGAGAACCGACAATGGAACCGAGTACAAAAATCAAAAGATGGAGAAAATCTGTCAAGGAAGTGGCATTTTGCATCAGTTAACAGTTCCTTACTCACCTCAACAGAATGGGGTAAGTGAAAGGAAAAAGAGAACCATCATGGAGATGGTTAGATGCTTGCTTCAAGAAAAATCCCTACCTAAGTTCCTTTGGGCTGAGGCAGCAGCTGCAGTCGTGTTTCTCCTCAACAGATTACCCTCTAGAGCTTTGGAGAAGATGACAGCCTATGAAGCCTGGCACATGAGGAAACCGAACCTGAAGAATTTGAAGGTTTTTGGCTCTCCATGTTACATCTATGCACCACAACAGAAGAGGAACAAGTTGGACTCCAAGACTAAAGCAGGAGTCTTCATTGGGTATTCTGAAATCACCAAAGGGTACAGAGTTCTGATTCCTAACAAGAAGGAGGTCCAAATCAACAGAGATATGATTGTCTTAGAGGATGAGGCTTGGGATTGGAAAAAGCTTGATGAAGACAATATACAAATGGAGAGGATGCTGCTACGAGGAGTTCAATTGACTGAGCTCACATCAGAAGAAGAATTTGAAGATGAGGACAGACCACAAATAGGAGGAGAACCTAAAGAAGCACACGAAAATGAAGAAGAGCCAGAACTAGAAACACTTACTGACAGTGATCTTGAAGATCAGGTGGATCATATCCCTAAAAGAGGTACACGTCTTCTTTTTGATATTTACCAAAGTTGTAATCTCACCCTTTGTAAACCAGTAAGCTTCATGGAAGAAAAAGGCAACAAGGAGTGGCTAGCTGCAATAACAGAAAACAATAAGACTTGGGAGCTGGTGGAGAAACCAGTCAACAGGAAGATCATTGGCGTCAAATGGGTTTGCAAAACCAAGGTGAATCTAGATAGTACTTTGAACAAGTTCAAGGCAAGATTAGTTGTTAAAGGGTATTCTCAAATGGATGGTGTGGACTACTCAAACACGTTTGCCCCAGTAGCAAGGCTAGAGACCATCAGACTTATCCTCAATTTATCTGCCGAGAGAGGATGGTTAATGCATCAACTCGACGTCAAGTCAGCCTTCCTAAATGGAGAACTGAAGGAGGAGATCTATGTAGAGAAAAGAGGAGCACGTATACAGATTGAGGAAGGTGTTGTATGGGCTTAAACAAGCTCCAAGAGTTTGGTATGACAAGCTCGACACCTACCTACAGCAGATTGGATTTAGAAGAAGTGAGAATGAATTTACCCTCTACGTGAGGCAGCTTGGAGACAAAGTCATTTACATGTCAATCTACGTTGATGATTTCCTGTTAATAGGAGATGATGCTAAAGAAATCAAATGTGTTAAACACAAGTTGAGAGAGTTGTTTGACATGATAGATTTGCAGTTGATGACATATTTCTTGGGGATGGAAGTTAACCAAAATTAGTAGGGGATTTCTATTTGCCAAAGGAAGTACATTCGGGAGGTACTCAAGAGGTTTCATATGCTGGAATGTAAACCAGAAAAATCGCCCATGAATTGTAAGGAAAAATTGCAGAAGGAAGATGGAAGCAAAGCCACTGATGAAAGTAAATACAGAAGCCTTATAGGAAGCTTGATGTATATAACCTCTACCAGACCTGACATTCAATTTCCAGTGAGCATGCTCTTGAGGTTCATGGCATCACCAACAGAAGTCCACATGACAACAGCTAAATAAGATACCTAAAAGGAACCTATAACTATAGTCTTAAATACAGACGAACAGGAATCTTGGAGATGAGAGGTTACACGGACAGCGATTCGGGAGGCTTCTCAGACAACATGAGAAGCACTTCTGGTTACTGCTTCAAGTTGGGACCAGGGTTTTTCACGGGGTTCAAAGAAGCAGAGTGTGGTTGCGCAGTCCACAGCAGAAGCAGAGCTGATTGCAGCCACAGCTACAGTAAATCAAAGCATCTAGTTAAGGAAGATGATGACAGAGTTGTGTATTCCATAAGAGAAGAGCACGGAGATTTTGATAGATAATAAGGCCAAACTAGCAATCTCTCAAAACCCAGTGTTTCATGGAAGAACCAAACACTTCAAAATGAAGTGTTGTTTTCTTGGTGACATCCAGCAAGAAGGAGAGATAAAGCTCGAGTATTGCAAAACAAAGGAACAGTTGGCTGACTTATTCATTAAAGCATTGCAAGGGAGAAGGTTCGAGTATCTGCGGAACAGAGTAGGCGTATCTCAAGACTAGTAAGACAGGAGGAGTATGTTGGTGTCTTAGACGTCTGATGAATCAAGAAGACATTAGAAGTAGTTAGAAGATAGTCTCTGTAAAGTCTATTGATAATGTTGACAATAAAGTGTATAAATATAGAAAAGAGAATGAGATATACTTCATTCTTCTCGTATACGTCAGTCTTCTACTAGTTAGATATACTAAAAATCTTAAAACAAAAGATAGCCAAGCAGGAAAATTACCGTTTTGTTTTCTCTCCTTCTTTATAGATTTAAGGTAGCAAGAAAAGAGTGAGCGTTCATGAAATTTATTTCTTCTTTAGGCAAAGCTTGGCCGAGAAAAGGAGTTGGAAGTGACTCTGCAGTGCCTCAGAGGAAAGAATGCCAATATTTCTGTTGAAGTAGCTGAAATAAGAGTAAGCTTCCTTTCCATTGGATTAATTAGATTCGTATGTTTATTCCAACTGAAAAAATCTTATCCTTTCTCTTCTCCCATCAATTAGACACATCTCTCACCACCCATTACTATTGTTGAACAGGATTATACGAGTATCTTGCAAGGGCAATCAGAAACTAAATGTTTTGGCTTGTTTCAGAAGAGATATGCTCATTCTATCATAGTGAGACCTACTATAGAAGTCCCAGGTTTTAAAGGCTCATCGTTAGGAATAACACCATATACCTACTTGATTCAGGTTGGTATCGGGTTAATGTTATTTTAACAATTTGGGGGGACCAATGCTATTTCATTCTATGCCGGCTCTATATTTGAGGCAGCTAGTAAATATAAAGGCATTTTTATATGGTTTATGAGTTAACTGGAACAAAGAGATGAGTGGACTCATCTGAATATCTGGCTTACGGTAGATTTTCCAAGTAAGACTGGCCTCATCTTAATGGCAGTTATCCAGGTAAACTATCTCCAGAATCTCTAATATTATAATTCAAAATTCAGCTTCTATCTTACTCATAATGCTAGTTGCAGATTCCAGCTGCTGCTACATCTGTAATGTTAACTGACAAATTTAGGAGGCGGCCACTTCTCATAATTGTAACGTCTCAGACTTTGTCTCAACATTTGCAAATAACTTACCAATGATGAGTAATAAATTGCTGTGTCTGAATTCTCAGGTTTCTGTTTCCGGCAGGAGTTTAAGTTGTTTCATCATAGGACTGGCATCCTGCTTGAAGATTTTTTTTGGGTACAAAAGAAAAACAAAAACCATTACAAACTAACTAATGCAAAGTTCAGCGGTACAATGCGTCGTGCTTGTCCCTGTGAATGTGCTCCAAAACTGTCAGTGAGGGCTCTTGGAGAATATGCAATCTTGGACTGACTAGGGCTACGATTGAGGCTAAGTGGTCCACGCTCTGATTCCCTTGACGATGAACGTGCTGAAGTTGTACCTCCCAAACTTTTACGTAGCAGTTCACAGATACCTGTCACTAAAGGTTGCTCATCAGATAAAACTATATTGGAAAAAGACAAAATATTTATAACTTCGAGGGTGCTTGCAAATTTCTAAACAAACCAAAGCAGACACCCACTTCCTGCTAGTGGTTATATTTGTTGTTTAAAAATTTATCTAAACCTTAATGTTTGTTAAAGAGCAGGACCTCCGAGAAGTGAAGCAGACTACTCCCACTCTGGTATTTATAGGCATATTGGTAATAAGATGCACTGAATATGACCATATATCGTCTCTTTTCTTGTTTTAATCTTGAACTGGCAATTGAAGTGTTGAGGTATAGAATCATAATAAGATAAACATTTCCACTCATAAATGTAGTATTTGACCTCTTACCAAGTCATATTTATATCTTTCACATTCACATGATGGTTGCTCACCCTTTGTTGGCAGGGGTTTAGTGTTGGTCTTTCGGTGGGTATGGCAGGACTACCTTGGGTGATAATGGCCGAGGTAATGCTTCAACTTGACTCATATTGAAACTGTAAAGTCGAGAGCTCCAAGGATATCCTGAAACTAATAAAATCTTGATGTTATCTATCGATCATACACAAAAACTACGACAGAAGCTACAGGAATTTAGAGAGAGAAATCAGATGAGAACAGGGACGAACATAAATCTCTTCCTATAAGACGCCATTGAGGAAGGCAGATTTCACGTCCATTTGATGTACCTTCCATCCCTTCTCAACTGCAAGCGCCAACAATAACCTGATCGTCTCAATCCTAGCTACTGACGCATATGTCTCTCCAAAGTCTACCCCTTCGATTTAAGCATAACCCTTCACAACTATCCTCGCTTTAAGTTTATTGACTGAACCACTTGGATTCAGCTTTATCTTAAACACCCATTTCAACCCAATAGCTCTCTTGTCTGGAGGTTTTTCTACTAAGGTTCATGTTTCATTCTTGTTAATCATGAACATCTCTTCCTTCATGGCTTCTAGCCATTTTAGATTCTGCAAGGCTTCTTGAACTCTGGAAGGCTCCAGTATTGCTTCATTGCTCCTTTCATAAATTTCAGCCAAGCTCCTTGTCCCCCTCACTGGTATATGATTATAGTCATCATCGGACCCTTTTGGAATGCGCTCCTCCTCAGAAGTCCACCCATTTTGATCATGCTGAAATTCTGGTTCTGCTACTTCTCTTGGTTTTGCCTCTCCCTCATCATCATAATTGTCTGGATTACTTATAGTTTGTAGGATATTCGAAGGCATTATTCCTGATTGCCTTCTAACCCCATTTATCTCCTTATCTCCATGCCAGCTCTAGCCCTCATCCTCGAAGAAATGTACATCCCTGCTTATTTAATTTTTTTTCTGATCCAGATAATACAGTCTGTACCCTTTACTAATCTTAGAGTATCCCACGAAGATTGCAGCTTCAACCTTGCTATTGAGTTTACTTCTTTTGGCTTGAGGAATTAGAGCACTATATAGTGATCCAAACACTTTCAGATTCCTCATTTTCGGCTTGAAACCATGCCACATCTCATGTGGCGTCTTATCTTTGAGAGCCCGAGTGTATACTCTGTTCAGCAGGAAGCAAGCGGTTGAAGCAGCCTCAGCCCAAAATTCCTTCAGAAGCTTCTTCTCCTCCAGCATGCACCTCGTCATTTCCACCACCATTCTATTCCTTCTCTCCACAACGCCATTTTGCTGTGGAGTGTAGGGCATGGTAAGTTGATGCTTGATTCCTGCTAACTTACAGATCAAATCAAATTTGTTAGACGTAAACTCTGAGCTATTTTCTGTTCTTACAGACTTAATGCTTAGTCCTGATTAGTTTTCTATGAAAGCTTTGAACTCCCTGAAAGAACTTGCTACCTCTCCCTTGCTTTTGAGGCAGAATATCCACGAGTATCTTGAATGATCGTCAATTATTAATAGGAAGTATCTGCTTCCATTTAATGAGGCAACTGGCATAGGTCCGCATACAACCATATGCAATAGCTGAAGTCTCTCCTTAGCCCTCCATTTTGCCTTCTGAAACGATTTACGTGTTTGCTTTCCCATCATGCAAACTTTGTATGCAACATGCTTGTATAAAATTGATGGTAAGCCTTCGGCCATGTCTTTCTTCCTCATTGCTTCCAATCCCTTCATATGATAGTGCCTCCTGTTGCAACTCTTTAGGCCTCATTGAGAAGCTTTTGTTTGGGTACAGAGAATCTCCTAGACAGCATTATCAAAAACTCTACAAGAATTTGATTCAAAATGTACAGACATACCTCTCTCAATCAACTGGGCTACACTCAAGAGATTATGCTGAATCTTGGGTACATAAAGAACATCCGAGATGATCTTGACACCTTTCCTAGTTACTATCTCCACTTCACCTTTCCCTTCTACTCGGATGCAGTCTCCATTTCCAAACTTCATGTTTGCTTTCACCTCTTTATCCAAAGACTTGAATAAATTTGGATCTGGAGACATGTGGCTTCCACTATCAATCAGCCAGTCAGCTGGATAATTTTTAACATGATCGCCAATCACCACAAACAGCTGCTCTTCTTCTTCTTCAGTCGCTTGTACGTTGGCTGCCGCTTGTGTAGATTGCTTCTTGCAGATTCCCTCCATGTGCCCTTTCTGATGACACCTTCTGCATTCTATGTCTGGTCTCTTCTAGCACCTGAAAGCAAGATGATTGGTCTTACCATAATGTGGGCAGGGATTGTAATTATTCGTCTTGTCTCCTCCTGCATTCTTGCCTCCATTTTTCTGGTGTGTTTGAGAGCCTTTAGCACTAGACCCTCCTTTCGTCTTTTTCTTCTTCTTGAATTTTTCTTGAGTCTCTGTTTTGGCAAAGACTCGATAAGCACCTTCGGTTGCTTCATTCTTTCTCATCAAAGATCTCTACTCTTGAGCCTGCAAGGCACTCATGACTTTCGCAAGCTTTATTTGCCCAATATGTTGGACCCTGAACCTTACTATTAAATGAGAAATTGTTGGCTATTATTCATGTGTAGAGAAAAGTGAAAATTCTTGAATTTTCAATGAAATGGCAAAGATGATTTAGGTACAAGATGGGTTATATATGACATGTTGGAAGTTAAAAGCTAGAAAATGTATGTGTTCATTAAGTATGCCTCGGTGTTTTAGCCATAACTTGATCTCTAGTCATCCAAATGAGATGATTCTTGATTTGGATTAAACTAGAGAGATAAGGCTACAAATTGTCTAATGAAATCGAGTTTTGATTTAGAGCCTCAGAATGTCAATTTTCAAATGGAAGTCAAGCGCAGGATAATGTTTTAGTATAAGAATAGTCTGAAAATGTTTGGGGTATAACTTTTGGACTATATAACCAAATTGACTGATTTTGCTGTTAATAGAAAACTTAAGACAATGAGGAACACTTCTCTAGAAGGAAGTGCAAGCAAATTCCTTCAATTGCATGATTAGAAAAGGTGTTGATTTTCAGGAGTTAAGCATAAATTAAATGAATTTTGAGGTCTTAATGGAGTATTTTGTGGAATTAATTAGCATATTAATGGGAGTTAATTAGCATGTTAATCTGAGTAAGATCATATGACATAAGTTGATTGAATTATGGTATTAAGGTGGTAAGTTTACATGAGGGGCAAAATTGGAAGGGCACTTAAGCATAAAGGTTACAAGGCTTACATGTAAGGGCAATTTGGACTTTACTCGTTCATTAATGGCATTATGGTAAATAAGACATATGGGTAGGCTATAAGAAGAAGAGATGCACGAAATTAGAAGAAAAATAACAAGAAAAGAGAAAAGAGAGGGGGGGTTTCGGTGGAGAAGAGAAGAGAAAGAAGAAAGAAGATGCTAGGGCTTAATTTTCATGGTTTTCAAGAAGGATTTTGAAGTTTATTCATGAAGGAAAAAGGAAGAGGAGCCTGAAAGCTTCATTTCTAGCCAAGGAACTCCTCATTTGGTAAAGATCCAAGGTAAGTGGGATTTTAAATCTTTGGATTATTCGAGAGCTTTTGGTTCTTATGGCTTAAGATTGGTATGGGTTTAAGTTTGCTAAGATCAATTTTAGTGATTACGTGTTGTGGATTATCCAATTTGAAATGTGTATTGATTTGGGGATTTTGTCAATTGTGAGGAAAATTATGAGAGGCAAGAGGAATCATGAACAAGGGGAGGCAATTGAGTCAAGTTTCAAGCGAGGAATTAAGGTGGGTGACATTTTTATAATTGAGTAAATAAGTTATTAAATTTTCTTTCAAATGTATGGAATTAAATGATTTCCAACTACTTTGAAAATATGCATTTATTGTTTTTAAGATGGATTGAGAATATTCCATATGTTTTACATATGAATTTGTGAATGAATTTTGAGTGATATGGGAATGATTTTAAA
>JANIHZ010150348.1:0-10297 GCA_027478365.1 Erythroxylum rufum
AATTTGCAATTAAGTCCAAAATTTAGAAATCTCCAAAACTTTTATTTTTATTTTGGTCCTTGGACTCTTGGAAATAACCTTAACTTCATAAAATTATATATTGGTCCTCCAAGAATTTAAAAATTACTATTAAGTCCTTTAACTTTTAACAATTTGCAAATAAGCCCTCATATACATCAACTTTTCCAATTAAGCTTTCTAAGTGTCCAATAAGTCTTTAAATCATTTCTAATCACCCCTAAGGCATTAGAATACATTTATTCAACCACCATGGTCATATCCATCCAATGGACTCAATTTTACACACTTAAAAGCTTATATGTTCGAAATCTCCAAGATTTCACATACCGATGAACTCTAAGTTCATGTAAGGGCATATAACATTATATATCACTGGCATACGTACCAAAAGGATTCAAATACATCTTTAAACTTATTTAGAACCATATGTATATCAATATACAGTAGTATCTCCAAATACAGAACAACACAAAGTGCTTAGAAAGTCCGGCGTTACATGGTACTCCTTAAC
The DNA here is from genome assembly GCA_027478365.1 of Erythroxylum rufum. Taxonomy (NCBI): domain Eukaryota; kingdom Viridiplantae; phylum Streptophyta; class Magnoliopsida; order Malpighiales; family Erythroxylaceae; genus Erythroxylum; species Erythroxylum rufum. Next base: position 533 of record JANIHZ010150348.1, read on the forward strand.
ATATGCTATAGAAATGATATGTACAATTGCTTAAAAAGATTTATAGGATAGGAGATCAAACAATCAATGAATCATTAAAACATCTCTTTTTTAGGTGCTAGTACTCCTTATATGTATGGAATGGAATTCAATAGCTCGCTCTGTAGCTTATTATCTCCTCCTCTAACTTAAAAATATATGATTAAATAGTTATGTCAAAAATATATGATTAAATAGTTATGTCAAAAGTATTCTATGTATGATGGAGATCTTTTAGTCTTCATTATTTATTTAGGTAATATGTACATGGATTATGGAGGGAAAGAAAATAGAGGCTATTTTAAGAACAACCTATGCAAAAGAATAGACTCCTACTTGAGCTAGTAGAAATTACTAGGTGACAACTTATGACTAATCTAGTTCATAATATGTGTAGTTATTTTATTGCCACCAAGAGGAATTTGCCCCAATATGGGAATCATGTAATTCAATGTACCTAAACTCAGATTAAAAAATAGATTAATCTCTTTTCAATTTTGACAGACATCACAAATTGTTTTGATGGTGATATTCTTAGGACATTGATTAACCTATTTCGTGAGTTGGTCAATTATGTAATAACCACAAGTACACAGTGTAGTTGTAGCTAGTACTAACAAGTATAGGTCAATCCTAAGAAGACTATGAATAATAGTACTTACCCTTCATTTATTATCTAGCCTACAGATTGATTTTAGTTTTTCTAATAAGAAGAAAATAAAAATTAGAACAATTAAAGAAATAGGAAATGATAATGAATGCAAGGACAGTGGAATTCACTTAGAAAATTATTGTTATCAAAAATTAATGTATAAGTTTAAATCCCCTTAAAGCCTAAACATATTGATCTTTTATCAGCAATTGTTTTGTTGATGTATTGGACCGTGGAGACTCCTATGGTATGTTAATAGTTGACCTTAAGTCTACTAACAACTAATCCTACGTTCTCTAACAGAATTACTCAGGTTAAATATTATAGGATTATGTTACCAATTTATGTGTCCCTCTATTAAGTTTAACCCTAATTCAAAAGATTTACATCATCCTATCTCTAAAGTTACAATCAACTCCTTCTAATTACAGTAGATCTATTCACACTAGAATTTCTAAGTCTTTAAGTTTGAAATCATATTATCAATAAAACATGTAATCAGATCATATCAATCAATCAAACTAATTGCATTAATAAAGAAATTATAACATATCAAGGTATTAACATAAGGTTCATCTAACCTAAATACTAACTGGACGTTTAGTTGCACATAATTGAACACGAAATCAAACATACATTGAAAGAAAAGCAAATAGAAAACAAAAGATTCATAATTCTAAATCTCCTTGATTGTCATCTGTCAAGTATTCTTGTGAGGTAGAGGTATGATCTTGTATTTCGATGGATCTTTTGATGATTTCTTCATGTTTCCCACTTCTCTAGACAAAAACCGTCCCTTCTAGATGTTCTCCATGTCTGGAAATTGCCTCCCAAAGTCTCCCCTCTTTTTCTACTCCCAAAACATCATTTTTATATTGAATTATAGGTTTTTTGGTTATGCACAACCGTGCGTCAGACCGTGCATAATTAGAATATGTTGAGTATCACAAAAGTGCTTGAGTGTGCAAAAATGCACGACCATGCACTCCTTCCAGATTGCTGATTTTTCTGTTTTACACCATTTTTTACCCGAATTCTTAAAGTCCATGAAGACAATTATCACCTGTAAATACACTTAAAGCACATTAAGTACCAAATGTACAATAAATAAAATAAAATATCAAGCAAGAATACATTAACCATCAATCTAACATCTGCTTTGCCTACTTTATTATCAATTGCATACTGGTTGTTTAATATCCTATGGAAAATTGTAAAGGCATATTTAAGTCCCTAATCTTCTCATTATTCTTTTTGCCGTTGAAATTGCTCATACATGTCGTCCTTTTGATGCTCAACTTTGAGATTCATAATACAATTCTTTTAACTACTAAAAATACCTTTAACAATTATAACTCCAAACTAAAGATTAGAAGTTTCATGTCATCCTATCCAAAAAAAATTGTAGAATAAGTCCTTCTCACTAAAGGAATTAGAAAACAATTATTCACCCTTGGAAGCTTAGGGAAAAAAACCTATATAGATCAAATATCATTTAAAATATACACTACATTATTTTCAACAATAGTTAACATTTAAATTCAATTTTTTATTAGAAGTGAAAATTCTTTTTTTAAATCTACTTCATATAATAGCTCATGCATATTATATTATACTTTGTATACAATTTAATTTCATACATATTATATTGTGCTTTTAATTTAACTATGTAAGCATTTACTAAATCAAAGAGATAACTTATAAATTCAAAAGGATATTTCAAATAATACATTTCAATATAATGACAATTTACTTAAAAGAAACATAGAAACATAATAATAGATTAATTCTTTTTAATTTACCTTTTAGAGTAAAGATAAACTAATCTAAAAAAATTAAGATTTTTAGAAAGTGAGCAACTGAAAATTTTCGTGTTATGAAAATTAAGACACGATCTCATTAGCGTACAATGAAATAAATATAAATTATAACAATTTTTAAAATTAAAATCATTTTATTTTTAGTGAGATGACTAACAATAATTATAATGAAGTGTAAGCATAAAGCATACTTTTTAATGAATCTTGATTCACACCTTTAGCTTTTTTAAATTAATTAGTAAAACTAACATAATTACCTAAGTAAATCTAAAAATCAATGACTTTTAAGGTAATGGGTTAGTGAGAAAAGCTTCCACTTCTCACTAACCTCCTTTTAGATTTCCTAGCTTTCTCCACCTCTTTTTCTATTTCACTCACCTGGTTAACTCCCTGGTTAAAGTATCTCTTTTTTATTTCCTTTTTTGGTCACCCACCTCTTGATTTATTTTCCCGCCTTCCACTTTAGATTAATTACTGTTATTGGATGGTCATCCCTAAGACCTCCTCTATACTTGGTGCTAGACTTAATGCTATCTCTTTTCCTGCTCTCCCCAATGTTGGCCCTAAGGCTAATAACATTAAAGCAACTCTTTCTCTACAGGGTCAAACTAACAAATTAGCTTAAAATAAAGTTGTATATGTCTTGGACTCCTTTGCTCATCTTCACTATATCTCAACCTCTAGAGGGTAAGCTTTGGTATCTCTACCATTGGAGGTGTTACAAATGGGGGCAATGAAATGGCAAGCCTCTTTAGTAGGATGATTCCCTGACAAATGTCTAGCTTGTCCCCTAGTTCAGTAATATGCAAATAATAATTGTAGAAGATTTGTCCTAGAAAATACACTGATTAGTGAATTGACTTCCTCACTTTCAAATTCTATATAGAGGAAATGACATAAAGGATCATTGACATGGGGCCATGGCATGTTTAAGGAAAAATAATTTGTATTATTCTGTCTCTTGCATTGTTGAAGGATTTAAAGTGCGAAACTATTGAGTCACATGAGTGGCATCATATAGACTGAATTTAGTACATTTGTGACATGATTTTATAATTGTCTTCATATGCATAAAATTAGCATATACACATGAATTCTGATTTAGACAAATTGCACTCAATTGACATATTCTGGGGTATGAAACTAAAATGAACGTGACTTGAATGTACATTTCTAATGTCTTATACTTTGGTTTACCAATGACTAGAATTGATGGATTATAATTAGTAACCTGGAATAAATTGTTATAATTGGAAATTTGATGAATTAAAGTGTACATTTAGTATAGAAAAATCTCAAGTGACAAGACAAGTTGATAAATGGAAAATTAGATAACTAAGCTTATAATTGAGTGACATTTGGCAGCCTATGAAGTGGACAAATGGGATGCATATATAGTGACATATGTCATTGAAACATGGTGACGCATGCCATTAGTAATAGAGTGATAAGTGGCTTGAATAAATGAGTGACAAATGGTGGTATAATTGGGTGACAAATGGCCTAATGATTGAATGACAAATGGATTAGATAATTAGAGATATTTGGTAGCTTGAGAAGGAAGACTCATAATATGGCTCTTTACATGACAAATGTCATGGCAAGTGTCTTAATACTTATCTCACACTTGTGTTCATGAACCGCAAGTGCACGATTGTCGAAGTAAGTAATAAATCGATAAGAACTATCCACAGGGATTATGAGAAAATTCAAATCTAGGCTATCTAACAATGTTTGGAATCGGGTTGGATGAAATTAAAAAATTAAAAGCAATGTAAAGAATTAACAAAAACTCAAATGAATTTCTAAACAACTACCCAATTTAATGCAACCAAAATAACTAGGAATGTGCCATATCTATGCAATAACTAATTAAGAAAAGAGTGCAATAATTAACTAATTAAAAGTATTAAATTCAATAGGGAATGACATTCTCTTAGGGAATGATATTTTTACCAACCTTAACATTAAATTAGCTATCCTTCATATATGAAAGATCCTAACCTTGTATGTGAATTTTAAGAGTAATTAATCCCCTTTTTCTAAAGGTGAACTAATCTATCCACTCTAGACTTCACTTAGTAATCCCTTACTTAAGTTCTTCCTAGAGTTTCTTAAGTTCTAAACCCAAACCTTCTATTTTCACCTCCTAAGTTTCTTAGGTCTCCCAACTCGCAAGAAAATCTTAGCTGTAATTCCTTCAATCTTTTAGCAAAACTCCCTTTTTCCAATGGTGAATTTATACTATGCAAACTTCCAATAATCCAAAGTAAGGACAAATAAATCCAAGGAAAATCAACAAGTATATGAATATTCAGTCATGAATTCCAGTAATGTTCAATGTTAAAGCATCACCAAAATATCAAATCCCTAAGAGAAATTAAGGTTCTAGCCACAAATCATCATGCCAAGCAATCCACAAGCAAAACCTAGACAAACTCATGAAGAAACTAAATAAAAACATGTTGTGAATGGAGTGTTGTGTTTCCATGCGTGAATAAAGTGGGGGCTGCTACTTTTAGAGGGGTCCGTGAATGGGATGGAGTCCAGCTATGTTTTGCATTTTTGTCTTGTGAGGCTGCTTCTTTGGCAGAGAAATGGAGATTGCGTCCGTGAGTGAATGAAGGTTACTGCATGTGTGAGTGGAGAGTGTATGCTTCAGTAGGGGCTGCGGCAGTGATGGTTTTATCCATGAGTGGAGGCTGCTATTTGTGAATGGAGCCTGCATTAGTGGAGCTGCATTTGTGTGTGGAGTGGAGGCTGTAACCTATTTTAATTTTTTGCCAAATGCTAGGCTATCTCCCTCCCCCGCCCCCTCTTTGCGTGGCTGCTCTCTTTTTAATCCCTCCAAAATGCTAGGCTGTGCTACGTTTTGCTTTTTTTTCAAACCAAAGCCAAACCCTCTCATTTTTTGCTTGGATGGCTGTGCTGCATTTTCTTTCATTTCAAAACCAACGCTGAACCTCCTTTTGTAAGTTGCGTTTTCACCCAATGCATAGTCTTCAATTTGTTGTTGGTGTATGGCATTTTGTACATTCCAAATTTGCTATTTTTTTGCTATATTTTTCCAAAAACTCCTAACACTTAAAGATAATATAAAGACAACAATTTAGCTTGATATCTATCCCAAAATATTGCACAATTCACCTCAAATAAAAGCCTATTAGTATCTCTATCAACTTGCAACCCATTACACCCACACTTATGGATGGCTATCTTTTCTCTTTTTTCTACCATCTTCCTTATCCTTCTTCCTTCTTCTCACCACCGAAACTCACTTTTTTTTTCATAGCTTTGATTCTCTGCCTGAATTTTGTCTAATTCCTACCTTCAATTTGAGATGATCTTGCATGCATGGAGAGTTAAGTTAGATTTGATGAATTGAGGTGGAACTTAAGCTAGACAAGTAAGTAAAAGATTGATCTTTATGACATGTTATAATAGAAGGGTTATGATGATTGAATTCGGATGAATTGTTATCTAAAACCAACTTATTGTAGGCTTCCACAACACTTCCATTTGTAAAGAGTAAAAGGGCTTTGAGAGTGATTATTTGCTTCCTTCTCATCCGTGGGTGCTTTCTCCTCTTCTTCATCGAATTTTCTCCCTCTTTTTAGCTAAAATTGCTACTCCTCTTCACTACACAAAAACCCCTCCTATGATTTGTGCTTTCTCCTCCTTGCTCACCAAGAAAATACTAACATAAGCCTCAAAGATGATGATCGTTGGTAATAGCAGGTGTGCTTCTTATTTATGGTTTTGAAGCATTTGCACTGCTAGATCCAGGATCCACACACTCATTTATCGCACCGTATTTGACATGTAGATTGCATGGGGATAGGGAGATATTACAGTATGGGCTAGAGGTGAGTACACCTCTAGGTAGTACTACTATTTTAGGTGAGGTATGCAAGGGATGCTCGATCTAGATTGATCAAGCAGTGTTGAAGGCAGACCTGATAGCGTTATAGCTAAAGGAGATAGATGTGATTTTGGGTATGGACTGGCTCACTACCCATAGGGCCATCATGGACTACTACACCAAGGAGGTTGTCTTAGAATCTCCTAGTTAGCCTAGAGCAGTGTTCAGAGGAGTTAGTCAGGCAGTGCTAGCCCGGATGATCTCTTTCTTGAGTGCCCTGAGGTTGATGTAGGGAGAATGTGAGGCCTATTTAGCTCATATTATTGACACTAGAGTTGAGCAAAGGCTCCAAGACATTCCCGTAGTTAGGGAATTTCTAGATGTGTTTCCTGATGAGTTACCGAGTTTACCGCTGGATCGGGAAACAGAGTTCACTATTGATTTAGTTCCAGGAGCTGCTCCTATATCCATTCCTCCATATAGGATGGCGCTTGTAGAACTGAAGAAGCTAAAGGCTCAGTTGCAGGAGTTATTGGAGAAAGGTTTTATCAAGCCCAGTGTCTCACCTTGGGGAGCTCCGGTATTATTTGTGAAGAAAAAGGATGGGACCTTGAAACTATGCATCGATTACAGGCAGCTGAATCGGGTGACAGTGAAGAATAAGTATCCACTGCCTAGGATCGATGACTTATTTGATCAGTTGCAGGGCGCTCAGGTATTCACTAAGTTGGATTTGAGGTCAGGGTATTATCAGCTAAAGATAGCAGAGGCTGATGTGCCTAAGAGTGCATTCAGGAGCAGGTATAGGCATTTCGAGTTTCTAGTGATGCCATTTGGGTTGACTAATGCCCCAGCAGCTTTTATGGCCTTGATGAATAAGGTCTTCAGCCCTACCTTGATCAGTTCGTAATTGTATTCATTGATGACATTTTGGTGTATTCGAGGAGTAAACAGGAGCATGCTGAGCATTTGAGGATTGTTTTGCAGATTATGAGGGAAAAACAGTTGCATGCCAAATTCAGTAAGTGTGAATTTTGGCTAGATCAGGTGATATTTTTGGAGCATATAGTGACTGATGATGGCATACAGGTTGATCCGAGTAAGATTGAGGCATGTTGAAGTGGGAAGCTCCAAGGAATGTGTCGGAGATTCGGAGCTTCCTAGGATTGGCCAGTTATTACCGAAGGTTTTTCGAGGAGTTTTCACTGATCTCAACCCCTCTGACAAAACTCCTGAGGAAGAATGTAGCCTTCAGATGGACTGAGGAGTGTCAGGAGAGCTTTGAGGAGTTGAAACATCGGTTGACTACTGCACCGGTGTTAGCTATCCCATCAGGGACTGGAGGTTATAAGGTGTATAGTGATGCATCACATCAGGGATTGGGATGTGTTCTGATACAGCATGGTAGAGTGATTGCCTATGCCTCGAGACAGTTGAGGTCTCACGAGGTGAACTATCTAGTGCATGATTTGGAGTTAGCTGTAGTTGTCTTTGCCCTGAAAATTTGGAGACATTATCTTTACGGTGAGACCTTTCAGATTTTCACTGATCGTAAGAGTTTGAGGTATTTGCCAAGTCAGAGAGAGTTGAATTTGAGGCAGAGGAGATGGATTGAGCTGCTTAAGGATTATGATTGTACTATTGAGTACCACCCTGGGAAGGCTAATGTGGTGGCAGATGCTTTGAGCAGGAAGTCTCATATCAGTGCAGCTCAGATTCAGGTATTGAGGTTGCCTATTTTGATACATTTGAGAGCTTTGAATGTGCAGTTGAATCTGGAGCAGGAAGGGGCTTTGATAGTCACTTTGAAGCTTAAACCGATGCTACATGACAGGATCAAGAGAGTCCAGGACAAGGATCCTGATATGGTGAAGCTTATGGAGAAAGTAAAGGCAAATCCGGATTCTGAGCTCGAATTGCAGGATGAGACTTTATGGTTGGGACAGAGGCTATATGTGCCAATTGTGGATGACCTGAGGAGGGAGATTCTGGAGGAAGCTCATATGGCCACCTATGCTATGCATCCTGGTACTACCAAGATGTATAACACGTTAAAACAACATTTCTGGTGGCCGGGTATGAAGAAACAGGTGGCAGAGTACCTATCCAGGTGTATGACGTGCTAGCAAGTGAAAGCTGAGCACCAAGCTCCAGTAGGGAAGCTCCATTCGTTGCCTATTCCCGAGTGGAAATGGGAACGAACCACTATGGATTTCATCATGGGATTGCCCAAGACTCCGAGGCAACATGATGCTATCTAGGTTATAGTGGACCGGTTAACTAAATCGGCCCATTTCTTACTAGTGAAGGAGAATAATTCCCTCGACCAGTTGGCCCAGAAGTATGTGACTGAGGTAGTGAGACTGCATGGGGTTCCAGTGTCTATAGTATCAGATAGGGATCCCAGATTTATTTCAAGGTTCTGGAAGAGTTTGCAGTCTGCAATGGGAACTAAGTTGAATTTCAGCACAGCTTTTCATCCTCAGACAGATGGTCAGAGTGAGAGGACGATCAAGACTGTTGAGGATATGCTTTGAGCTTGTGTGTTGGAGTTTAGAGGAGCGTGGGATCAGTATCTAGCCCTGATTGAATTTGCTTATAACAACCATTATCACAGTAGCATCGGAATGGCACCGTACGAGGCGTTATATGGGAGAAAGTGTCGATCGCCTCTGTATTGGGATGAAGAGGGTTTGAGAATTGTTGAGGGCCCAGAGCTGATTCAGGATACAGTGGATAAGGTGAAACTAATCTAGAGCCGAATTAAAGCGGCTCAGGATAGACAAAAGAGTTATGTGGATCAGAATCGGAGGAATATAGAGTACAATTTAGGAGACAAAGTTTTCTTACGAGTGTCACCGTGGAGAGGAGTGTTGAGATTCGGTAAAAAGGGCAAGTTGAGCCCTAGATACATAGGTCCTTATGAGATCATTGAGAGGATAGGACCTTTGGCCTATAAGTTGGCTTTACTGAATGAGATGTCTCAGTTACATAATATTTTTCATATGACTATGCTCCGGAGATACCGATCAGATCCGACACATATCATACCGGCTCAGGAGATTGAGGTGGCTAGCAATCTCAGTTATGTTGAGGATCCGGTCAAGATTGTGGGATCACGGGTTAAGCAGTTGAGGAACAGGGTTATTCCATTGATGAAAGTCCTATGGAGGAACCACTCAATCGAGGAAGTAACTTGGGAGACAGAGGAACATATGAGGAGAAAGTATCCTCACCTGTTCGACCAAACAGGTAAGAATTTCAAGGACGAAATTTTTATTAGGAGGGGAGAGTTGTAACATCCTATCACCGATGGGAAGGGTCAATTGATCATTCGGGACGGGTTAAGAGTGTGTAAATTTGTCTCGGCACGTTCATGCATGATATGGCCTCCATAAACACATAAATTGTAA
>JANIHZ010150384.1:0-10294 GCA_027478365.1 Erythroxylum rufum
TCCTCATGCATCTCCAAGACATTAAATACTTGCTCCAAAGTTACTGATTCCGGATCATTTGAAAATTGCCACTCCACTGATGCCACACTTGCTTCAAATCTTAATGGCAGTAGACTTAGGAACTTATCCACTAACCTTTCCGTGCTTGTGTTCTCCCCAAACTCCTTTAGTTGTTACACCAAGTTCGAGAACCGACCCTTCACAGCTGATACACTCTCCTCATCCTTCATAGAAAAGTTTTCAAAGCTTCTCAAAACCACTTGCTTCTTCAGTCTTAAAGTTTGGGCTGATCCAACATACTCTACCTTAAGAGTATCCCATAGTTCTTTTGCACTCGTACAACTTGGATGCGTTAACAAGATAGACTCACTTACCACCGATCTCAAGAACACCAAGGCTCGGAAGTCTCTGCCCCTATCTTGATTCAGCCTTGTTTGGTCTGCTTGAGTCATGGCTCCATGCTCCTCTGCCACTCCTTCGGTGACTACATTCCAACAGTCACTGATCCTTAGACAATACTCTACTCGAATGGCCCATGCTTTATAGTTGTCTCCTGTCAACACTGGAACATTTGCCTGCACATTTTGTAAGTTCATCATCGTCGGATTCATACCTGTCATTGTTCTGCTTGGTCCAGACTAGGTGAACCGTGAAGCTCTGATACCACTCTTGAAAATGCTCCCTTGAAGGTTGAAGATAGCTCCTTCTTTGCACAACCCTGTCGAGGAACAAAGTTGGATGAAGCCTTTTGTCAAATACTTGTGCACTGTTCACGTGCACTATTCACGCAAGACTCCTTCAACTGGAAAATGTTAGTACTTCGGTCCCTCGAATTTGATCTATCTCCAAGATTGCAACTCATTTCCTCACAAGTGAATGTATGACAGATGATTTTGTGTGTATTTGTAAAGAAATGCAGCTCTCCTACTGTATACGAATGAAACAGTGAATTTTCATATTTGCAAACTCTGAATCTGTAAAAACCACTTCAGCTACTCACTCATCAAATTGTAATTTTTCTACTGAAGGAATAAAAGGATGTGGGAAGATAACTATCTAATCATCGAAGGTTGAGTTGGAGCTTGTAATTGAAGGAATTTTTCATTTCACTCTCAAGGCTTTTCCTAAACTAGTTTCAGATTTTGAAAACAGAAATAACAGGTTTTTTTTCTACTTCTGCTGCTCAACTTGAAATTTGCTATTGAAAACAAAACAACAATGAAAACATAACAAGAAGATTGAAATTTGGAAGGAAAAACGATCTTGTATTGATGGTTTCTGGTTTTTTCATTACATTCGAAAATGAAGAAGATGATGAGCTTTATATTAGCTCTAAAACATTCTACTACATCTTTTGTAAAAAAGCTGAAAGATAAAAACATGATCTGATGAGTAATAACTAGCCTAGTACAACCTTCCCTTATTTGGAAAAACACAAAATGACACACTTTGTCTTTAGCATAACCAAAACTAGAATTGAAAAAAGCTGAAACTTGTCCAGTGGGTAGCATTTTCTGAAAAAACAGACATGAAGAAAGTGTTGCATTAAGATTTGTCCACATAGTGATCTGTCCATATCTTCATTAATTACTCCTAACAACATTCTTATAGCTTGATTCTTGTTCAGTAACATTAAACAATCAACTTGCACTTCATTGCTTCAACTGGTTCTGTTTCTTCTAGTTACTTCCTGGTTACTTTTCCCTTCAAGTAACTAACTCGAATTCTCAACTATTGCTGTGCATCTAATAAGTTTGTATCTGCTTCTTTCATTTTCCATTCTCCTCTCTGCCTTGTGCTTCATTCATCTTATCTTTGACTTCATTGATTTGATCCATGTAGCCTTGAATTATGCCTAGGATCATCAATTCCAATCTCCATTTGAACTTGAGCTCCTTCAGCTTTCTTTTCTTCCTAACTTTTACTGACGTTTCCAATTCTTCTACCGTTTTTAACACTTCAGGCTGCACAAGACAACTCAATTCAACAGCTCCTCCTTTGTCTTGTGGAGCCTGCACACCAATCATCCTCTTGATTGATTCAAACTTCCACCTTGGTAATGCTTTGGTGAATACATCAGCAAGTTAGAAGTTGGATTAGCAGAAAGGAAACTTAATCTTCTTCTCTTCAATCAATTCCCTCACATAATGATACTTGACTCTCATATGCTTAGTCCTCATGTGATCCGAAGGGTTTTCAGCCATTGCTATTGCTGCACTTAAATTGCAATAGATAGTCACACATTTTTCTTTCAATTCATCAACATCCATCAAGATCTTCTTCATCCACTGTGTTTGCTTGGCTGCCATGTTAACAGCCACATACTCAGCCTCGACAGTGGACTGAGCAACCACCTTTTGCTTCTTTGAGCTCCATGCAAACACACCAGTCCCTAAACTGTAACAATATCCACTCCTACTCTTGCAATCTTCATTTCTAGCATAGCTTGCATCACTAAACACATATAACTCCACATTTTTCCTTCTTCCATACCATATGCCATGATCAATCGAATATTTAACATATCTCAATACTCTCCTACCATACAATGCATGATATCTTGAGAGATTATGATTGAAAGCAGCCAATATATTGACAGCACAAGCAATGTCAGTTCTAGATGCACTTAAATACATTAGTGATTCGATTATGCTTCTATAGTAAGTTTCATCGAAATTTTCACCTGGTTTGGTTGCCTCCAACTTCAGTTAATGCTCCATTGGTATTGTCATGCCACTACTATCCTTCAATCCAAACTTATCAAGCAACTCCTCAGCGTACTTCCTTTTATGAATGAAAATGCCATCCTTCCTTTGTTGAATCTCCAATCCCAAGAAATATCTCATCTCCCCCAAATCAGTCATTTGAAATTCTGATTGCATTGAGTCTTTGAATTCACTCATAAGCTTGTCTTCAGTCCCTATAATCATCAAGTCATCAACATATAGTGAGCAAATCAATTTACCTTCGGTATAGATCTTGACATACAAAGTTGCTTCACTTTTGCTCCTCACAAATCCATTTTGTACCAAATACTTGTTGATTCTTGAGTACCAAGCTCTTGCAGCTTGTTTTAAGCCATACAAATCCTTTACAAGCTTATACACTTTATGCTCTTCCCCTTCCTTCACATAACCTTCTAGTTGCTTCAAGTAAACGTCCTCATCTAGCATCCCATTCAAGAAGGCACTCTTGACATCCATTTGATGCACTTTCCACCCATTGTTTGCAGCTAGTGCCAATAGCATCCTTACCGTGTCTAATCTTGCAACTAGAGCATAGGTTTCAGTATAATCTATCCCATACTCTTGCTTATATCCTCTCACAACTAGCCTTGCTTTGTGTTTGTTGATTGAGCCATCCGGATTTAACTTTTCCTTGAATATCCACTTCGAATCAACCACCTTTGTTTCTGGACTTGGCAAATCTACTAGCAGCCAAGTTCCATTTTCTTCAATTGCCTTTATTTCTTCATCCATATAACTCTTCCATACTTTATGCTTAATTGCTTGTTTGAATGTCTTCGGTTCTGAACCAACAACCAATGTAGATTCAACCATGATTAATGCTTCGTCCTGTTCTTTATCATTTTTAGCCCTGTACCTGAAATCAAAAATAGGGTTAGTGTCTCTATAAATTGATGCCAAGTCCCTGGTTTTGTGAGCACTATTGGAGCTTGATGATCCTTCTTGATTATCCGAGCTCACTCTTCCACTTTCAAGACTTGACAAATTCTCCTCCTGACTTCCATTACTATCGGGATTAGTTGAATTTGGTGAATCTGAATGTGATGTCTCCTCCTGAGATCCATCATCTGCAAGATTGTGATCATCATCTGCATCTTCTCTTACTATTTCACCTACATTTGGATCAGTCAATGGCAATTCAACACCTACACTCCCTGATCTGCCATCAATCAGCTCATCCCAATTCCATTTTTCATTTTCATCAAATTTCACATCTCTAGACACCATGATCATCCCTATTTCTGGATTGTAAACCCGATACCCTTTTGAATCTCCACTATATCCCATCATCACCCCTTTAATTGCCTTCTCCTCCAACTTGGTTCTTTTAGCTTCAGGAATGTGCATATATGCTATGCACCCGAAAACTCTCAAGTGTTGCACCTTTGGTTTAACTCTAAACCAAACCTCAAATGGAGTCTTCCCATCCAATGCTCTAGTCTTCAATCGGTTCTGTAAATATACTGCTGTGCAGCATGCTTCAGTCCAAAACTTCTTTGGCACTTTCATGCCAATCATCATTGATTTAGCCATCTCCATTATACTCCTATTCTTCCTCTCGGATACTCCATTCTGCTGTGGTGAGTAAGCAACCGAGAATTGATGAAATATTCCCTCATTTTCAAAGTATTTCTTCATCTCATTTGAAGCATATTCTCCTCCCCTATCACTTCTCAAGCATCTTACTTTGTTTCCACTTTGACTTTCAACTTCAGCTCTCCATACCTTGAATAACCCGAATACTTGGTCTTTGTTTTTCATAAAATAGATCCGTGAGTATCTTGATGCATCATCAACAAACTCCATATAATATTTTCTCCCTCCAGCTGATATTGTATTCATTGGTCCACAAACATCCGTATGCACTAGTTGCAATTTTTCTATGGCTCTCCAATCACTTGATGGATAAGGTAAAACATAGCTCTTTCCTTTGGCACAAGATTCACATACACTCTTCAATTTGGATCTCAATTGTGGCAACCCGAAAATTAGCTCTTTCCTTTGCATTTCAATTATATAATCAAGGGTTGCATGTCCATACCTCCTATGCCATAATTGGGTTAGCTCATTCATTGGCATTACAACAAATGCCCCTTCAACTTCAGCCATCTTCAACTTGAAAATTCTATTCACCATTGGAATGCTATGTATCAGCTCATCTTTTGCATTAATGATCTTACATATTTCATCCTCAAAATGCACATTGTATTTTTTCTCCAATAGCTGACTAACACTTATAAGATTTTGATCTAGCTCGGGTATGTAGTAAACCTCTTCAAGAACAATATTTCCAACCTTGGTTCCCAACTTCACAACCCCTTTCCGAGTAATAGGTAAAACTTCACCATTTCCTATTCTAACCACAGCATTAACTCCTTTATTTTTTTCCACAAATCCCTCCATCTTCTTTGTCATGTGGTTGGAGCAACCACTATTTATTAGCCACTCACATTGCTTCTCATTTCCCACTTCAGATTCACACACATTAAGAGCATATTCCATTTTCAGATCTTGACAAACCTTTGCTACAAAAACATTCTCTTCGGTCATGGTTTTCTTGGGTTGATTTTTAGTCTGTGCAGGTTGGGTGCTTGACATGTTTGAGGAGTTGTTTTGAGAGTGTAAATGTGTTTGTGGTTGTGAATATGAAGCTAAATCAGTCATCGGTTTTGTGCTTTGGAAGTGTTGGCTTGATTGGTTTGGCAGAGTTGTTTGAATATTTTGATGAGTTTGATGTATTGAGCTAGATTGAGGTATGCTTGGTTAAGTCATTTAAGGGTAGTATGCATAAGCTTGAGGGATCAAAGAAGGTTTAGGCATTTAAGGTTGAAACACATGCCGTTGAGGGATCGGAGATAGGGTTATGCAAGGTTGAGTTAGTTGGGATAGTTGAAGAGTTTCTGGTTTTCCAACAAAATGAGCTTGGTGCATTTGAGACTCAGGAGTATGTTGGTAAGGTTGTGGTTGGGATGGCATCATGTTTGGTGAGGTATTGGATCTTTCGAGAGGATGTATTGGAGGTGGCTTGCCAAAGAGTGTGCTTTGAGGATTTTGGTGCTCCTTCATCCATGTCTCATAGCATACTCGTCTAGTATGTCCTCTTTTCCTGCAAAAATGCACTCAACATTATCATTCCAAAAACAATCTTCATCTGCATGGCTATTCCTCCCACAAAACCTTAATTTGCAAATATTTCCAATCTAGTCATCCTTGTTCCTCCTTGTAATCGGATGTCTTTGTGTCCAAGATATTGGTTTGAATTATGGAAGTTCTGGTATGGCATTGGTGAGGTATGTTGTGTTTGAGGATACAACTGGTTTGGATAAGGCTGGTTTTGAGTGTAGGCGTTAATCTGATGAGGAATTTGATGGTTGTGAAGCTGATTAGGTGGATGGTTTTGAGCTTGTACAGATTTTGAGTCAAATGAACTCTGGTTCTGTGTATAGCTTATAGGGTTTTCTGTTGTCCTAAACCTTTCAGCCTTGAGTGCAAACTCTTCTCCTTCTCTTCTATGGCCATGTCTTTCCTCATGCATTTCCAGAACATTGAACACTTGCTCCAAAGTTACTGATTCCGGATCATTTGAGAATTGCCACTCCACCGGTGCCACACTTGCTTCAAACCTTAATGGCAATCGACTTAGGAACTTGTCCACCAACCTTTCTGTGCTTGTGCTCTCCCCGAACTCCTTCAGCTGCTGCACCAAGTTTAAAAACCAAGCCTTTGCTATTGACACACTCTTCGTTTCCTTCATTGAGAAATTTTCAAAGCTCCTCAAGATTGCTTGTTTCTTCAGCCTTAATGTTTGAGCTGATCCAACATACTCTATCTTAAGTGTATCCTATAGTTCTTTGGCACTCCTACAACTTGCATGCCTTAGCAATATGGATTCACTCACCACCGATCTTAAGAAAACCAAAGCTCGGAAATCTCTATCCTTGTCTTGATTCGGCCTTGTCAGATCTGCTTGTGTCATGGCTCCATGCTCTTCTGCTACTCCTTTAGTGACTACACTCCAACAGTCACTGATCCTTAGGCAATCCTCAACTCGAATAGCCCACACCTTGTAGTTGTCTCCAGTCAGCACCGGAATATTCGCCTTTCATCATCGTCGGATTCATACCTATCATGGCTTAGTTTGGTCCAGACTAAGTGAACCTTGATACTCTAATACCACTTGTGAATATGTCACTCCGAGAGTTCAAGATGGCACCTCCACTGCACAACTTGTCGAGTGAGAATGATGGTTGAAGCAAATTGTCAAACACCTTCAGTCACTGTTCACGTATGCTCCAATACAAGAAGGAATGTTGTTGCAATGAATTTCTTAAACTCCAATTGAAGTGTTTGCTAGGGATTGTGTATTGTAATAGGTTTTTTCACAGGTTTTGGTGTATGATTGAAGATCAAATGTATTTGAAAATTTATGCAACTCTCCTCAGAATCTGACAGTCTACCTCTTTTTTTTTTTCAAACTATGTGTTTTGTATATATACTACTTCAACTACTCACTTCTCAAGGCTAAGTATACTTATGGGAAACAAAACTAAAAGAATGACAAGGCATAAATAGATCTGATGAGCTAATTAGAGCTTGATGAAATTTTGTAGTTTCCAGTCTCAAAACCAATCCAAAACCAGCTTTAAGTTTTAATAAAAGAACAGAACATCAACTACTGCTTCTTCTCAATTTCAACAACAACTTCAAATGCAACTGAAATCAAAATGTAAACCATATAAAAAATATTGATACTTGAACAAAAAAAATGATACTTGAACTCGAACTGGAATTTTTGTATTAAAGGTTTTTCTTTCATTACATACTACAGAATGAAAAAATGATGAGCCTTTTATGTTAGCTCACTAACATCCTGATACAATTGAGAACTAAGGCTAAAAGATAAAAACATAACCCGATGAGTAATGACTAACTAGTACTGACATTTCCAGATTTGGAAAAACATAAAAGTAAACAATTTGTCTTTAGTATAACTGAAACTGACATTGCTATATTGCTAGCTACAACTCTGAAATTTGCCTTCTGCTGGGAATATTTTCTGATGATGACAGAAAATGATGAAAATGTTGTATGATGTTCTGGCCATATCTTCTTTAATTAACTCTAATCACATTCTTACACCTTGATTGATTAACCATCTTACACTTCATTGCTTCAATTTGTTCTATTTCTTCTGGTTGCTTTCCCTCCAAGTAACTGAATTTAATTCTCAACTTCTGTTATGCACTCGATGGGCTTGCATCTGTATCTTCCCTTTTCCTTTTTCTTCTCTGCCTTATGCTTCATCCATTTGACCTTGATCTTCATTGCTCTGATCCATGTAGCTTCGAACTATGCCTAGGATCATCAATTCCAATTTCCTCCTGCACTTGAACTCTTTCGACTTTCCTTTCAACTTTTTCTTCTTCCTTACCTTTACTATCATTGATAGCTCCTCCACTAGTTTCAACACTTCAGGCTGCACAAGACAACTCAATTCAACATGCTTGTGTCCCTATTTGAGAAAATAACTCATGCCAAAATATTATAAAAATCTTGTCCCGATTAGAGATGATGTTGGTTCAAAATCTGTACAGTCTATATACTAAGTCCAAATAGACTTTCATTACATCCTTGACTATAAGAGGGTAAGTCAGGTTACCGAAGTGGGCATATTTTGTAAACCTGTCCACCATTACCATCACAGTATCCTTTCCCTCTGATTTCGACATGTATTCAATGAATTCTATAGAGATATAAGTCCAGATACGGTTGCAATAGGCAGAAGCTATAAGAGACTAGGATAAGCCAAATTCTCATGCTTACACCTTTGACATACATCACATTCCAATGTTGCTTTGGTCATTATGGTCTTCATTCTTGACCATTGGAACACTTGTTTCAATCTGTGGTATGTTGCCCTTATGCTAAAATGACCACCAGGTGCTGAATAATGAATTTTCTGTATGATACAAATCCTCAGGCTGCTTGAGCTACCCACATATAGTCTTCCCTTTCTTCTCAGCAATCCTCCCTCATATGTATATTAGTCAAGGTTTAAAGGATTAAGATTTTTATGATCTTTTACTGCAAAACTGAATATTCCTGCCACTTCTGACATCCATTTTGGTTGTATTATTGAGATAGTATGTAGTGATTCCTCTATATATATCCCCTTTTATATAATGAATTCGCTATAATATTTGATACCCCTCTTGCAGTAATTACAAATCCTAGGTACTCCACTTGAGTTTGCCTAAACGAACCCTTAGACATCTTAGCATAAAGTCTATGCTCTCATAAAATCTCAAACACCAATTGTAGGTGATTCATATATGTCTCTTTATCACGATTACAAATTGATATATCTTCAAAGAATACTAGCACAAAGTTTCAAAGGTTTGGGGAAAATGCCTTGTTTATTAAGAACTAAAAAGTTGCAGATGCATTTATGAGGTTAAAGGGCATCACTAAAAATTCATATTGTTCTTGATATGTCTTGAAGGAAATCTTATGGGAATCCTCCTCCTTTATCCAGATTTGGTGGTAGCTAGCCTTTAAATTGATCTTGGAAAAGCACTTGGCATAATGAAGCCCATTAAGCAAGCCATCAATTAGAGGGATTGGAAATGGATCCTTGATTATAGCTTCATTTAACTTCTTATAGTTAACACAAGACCTCCATGTTCCATCTTTTTTTTTACATGTAAAACTAAAGAGGCATGGGGGATATGACCAGGCCAATTGAGGGATTGTTCTAACATGTGACTCTCCAATTTTTATATTTCAAGAATTTGGTAATGGGGGTATGTGTATGATCTTTAGTTACTTAGGGTAGCATAAGGTTTAAGGGTTACAATATGCTCACAATCTCGGTTGGGTGGTAATTATAGATTCTTTGAAATCGTCTCGATAATATTGTATCAGGGATTTGAGTGGTGGTGGTAATTTTGATCCTGGTTTGACATATACAAATAACCCTTAATATAAAAACAAATGTGTTGTGGTCTCAAATCTAATTATTACAAACTTTAACTCTTAACACAATTGTTTCCCATTCATCGGCTTGCACTCCCTTTGACTAGTTCCTGCCATCCCTTTCAATTTCACATGTTTCCCTTCTTTTTCAAAAGAAAGATTCATATTCTTGAAATCAAACATAAGTGGATTATATTTAACAGCCAATCCAACCCCTGGATTATATCATAATTTCTTAAAATCAAGATTCTCAAATCGATTGAGAATTAATGCCCTTGAATTTTTCAAGAAAAAGCTTCGTATATATTAGTACTAACCATTTTATTACCATCAGCCACTCAGATAGAAGATTTGCATATATAATCTAACATTTTAGTAGACCAATAATTCTTACATTGAGGAAGCTACGAGTGCTTCCACTATTCACTAATACTTTAGGGACTGTGTTGGACCCCGATCCTTGATTGAAATGTAAAATTATTAAATGACAATTAGAGGAGAATTTCGGGGTGAATTATGCATGTACAAAGGAAAGAAAAAAATGCAAGAATTGAAATGATTGTGTTTAATGT
>JANIHZ010150407.1:0-10293 GCA_027478365.1 Erythroxylum rufum
CATTTAATTATTTACACTTAGCAATTAATGATACAAAAATGCTTAAGATACTCACTTTAATTCATATATGATTTTAGGTACATTTTGGAAGTAAAGAAATTAAAGTGAGTCGGAAGCACTGCATTTAGGCCATTTTTTGAAGATCAATTTTTACTTGTCTTTATGAAGCAAGAAGAAGATAAGAAAAATCAAAATACAAAGAAGGAGAATTAAAAGTGCTTGCTGGAAAAATGAAGAAATAATAAGAGCACCAAAATGACAATACATAGTCAAGGATGCAGCAGCCACAAGTAGAAACACAGACAAAGGGGAGCTTGGCGTAGGGCATAGAGGTTGCAGGTGTGAGAGGATTTAAAAGCTACAGTGTACTGGACCACAAACCTAATTCATCCCATCAAGGAATAGGAACAGGGACGCAGGTGTGAGGGGTTGTGTCTTGGGTGAGGTGAGTAGAGATTTGCGTTTAACGCATTTTTCTGCGTCAAACACATAAGAGGGAGAGCATAGTAAGCACAGAGGGGCCTTCGGTAGGATGAGCAAATTGGGGGGTTGAAGCATTTTTTTGGAAAAGACTTATAAAGGACTAAATGTTCCAACGCTGGTTTAGAGGCAACATCGACACCTACTACCCGAGTTAAGTATTTTTTAATTATTTTGTTGATTGTTTCTCTCAATAGGAATTGATTGTGTTATCCTATATTAATTGAATTGGGTATTGTGCATGGATAATCAAAATTTTGTTATTATACGGTTATTTATGTATGAACCCATTGGGTATTGTGAAATGATGATTTTAATGCGTTCATTGAATCGTTTACTTGCAACCCATTGCTAGAATTTTGATATAATTCATAATTGTTATGTTGAAATTCATGTGTAGTGACTAATGATTCATAGTCATTAGGGATAACATGACCTAGGTTAAATGACGCATCGTATGTGGTTGTTTCCTTGATTAATTGGTTTTCCTAATTGGTAATGCTACTGCCTAATTAAATCTACAGATCATATCCTAGGTTATTTGGTAGTTAGGTTTAATTAATGATTGTATCTTGATTAAACAAAGCCTAAGGGAAAACTCGGGTTAATATTAACCCACGATTAATAGTTTCTAGGAGATGTTAAAGAACAACAAATTAATGAAATATGCTTAATTAGGGTGTAGGCCGAGATTAAACTAATGAACCAGGTCCCCACCCCACCGAATTCCCCACTTTTATCTTTTGTTTACACATTTTCTTTAATTTGTTTTTATTAGTTCGTTTCATTATATTTTCTTCTTTAAAAAAAACAAACCCCCCCCCCCCGGTTAAACCTAAACATTAGTGAATTTCATTTCATAAACTTTACACACACTCTCTGTGTGATCGACATAGACTCACAACTGCTATAGTAGTAGATCTAGTTATTTTATTTTGACTAGCATAACGACACAAGATCAGTATGAGATATATAATGAAACAATATAGGATGGATAATAAATTGCATCTATACAAGATGGTATTTATTAAAACATAAAGCCCAAAATGATTGAGTGGGAGAGGATGCTCATGTGAGAGTCCATGGTCTCCATGTGATGGCCCATTTACATGTGGTGAAGTATTACTCCCCATTGGAGGACATGAATCCTAGATCTTGCATGGTTTGGGTCTCCTAAAGGATAATTCCACTTATTGGTAGCAAATGCGACCTCTTATTGAGGCATGGTTTGCAAGTATCTTTAGTGGATGAATAAAATGGTTACACACTCAACATAGTTTATCAATAACCTGCCCACCATAGCTCTGTTGATAAATATATGGACGAAATTATGACGCTTCTTAAAAAGTTAGGCATGAAGATTCTTGGTAGCTTTTTGAGTAGGAGGGTCCTAGATTTTCGTTTAACGGATAAGATGGACCACCGTCACTTAGTCTGTTATAGATAAGAAAAATAACCATCGTATAAAGTTTTTTTTTTAAGTTTTTTTAAATCTATCATCATGCATACAAGCATTATGATTTTATACAAAGTTCTACTATTGTTGACTAGTAAGCACATGCTTTAATAATTTATATTTTCAGACAAAATCAACCATAATATGAATCCACTCACTTTGCTCTTAACTAATAACAAATTGGAAAATGGAGAGAATGTTAATCAATTGAGACGTAACCTTGACATTGTTGTTTAATATGAAAGAATTTCATGGGTATTAACGGATAATGAGCCTGCACCTCCAGGTGGCAATTCAACTTTTGAGCAAGCCTAAAAATTTGAGCGATGGCAGAATGCTGATAAGAATACTAAGTGCTATATTCTAGTTTCTATCAGTGGAATGTTGCAAAAGCAAATTGCTTGTATAAAAACTGCTGGTGCAATGGTCCATCACCTACATGAGATGTTTGGTGTGAGGACCAGGTCTACAAGAGTGAAAGCTATCTAAACGTTTCATAATCTCATACAAAAACCTAGTGAATCGGTGCGAGATTAGATGGTTAAGGTAATCTCTACGGTTACTGAGGCTATGATGCCTAGGCAGGGTATAGATGGGGACACGCAAATCATTATTATCATCAATAACTTAAACTCATCTTTTCAGTAGTTTAAGTTGGACTACGAGCTTAACAGCAAGGATTACACCTTGAGTGAGTTGATGAATACCCTTTAGAGAACGGATGAGATATTAAATATCAAGGCTAATGGGCCCGAGGCTAATATAGCATCTTCTTCTAAGCCCAAGGGTAAGGGCCAGTAAAAGAAGAAGGGTCCAATGAAAAAGAAGGCCCAAACAGGGCTAAAGGTTTAACCCATGAAAAAGAAGGCCAAAGCAGACACCAACAGAAAGTGTTTCCAATGTGGTGAGCAGGTTCATTAGAAAAGAAACTGTGCAGTCTACCTTGAGTCCCTCAAAAGCAAACAGGGTATGGGTTTCCTAAGTTTGTTAGGAACTAGAAATGTGGCAGATTCATCTGATTCTTAGATATTAAATTTAGGAGTCACTAACCATGTTTGCAATTATTTACAAGGGGTTCCTGTAATGCCCTAATACCTCCTGGGAGGATAGGTGAGTGTCGTGCAAGACAGTACAAACAAACCAAAACATTTCACGAAAGCATAGCATTCAAAATCTTCCATTGGAAGCAATTCAGAACAAACATACATCATATTATATGCTAAACTTAAAACAAAATTGTTTCAACCCGAAAATAAGCCTGAAAATAGTTATTACAAAAACTTACAACAATTCAGAGTCATAGACTTTATATATAAGTCAAAACAAACACAAAATACATTTTTGTCAAAACAAGACTCAAACTACATTGGCCATTGTAGTTAACTCGTCCAAATCATTATAAACCTCACTCTAAACCAACATGGGGCAAGTCCACCGTGCTAAGCATATAACTTAGTGAGTAATAACTAATCTATATTAAAAGATTACTTTAACAATAAATCAAACATAATGCATTTCAGAAGAAATTTTATAATTAACAGAACTGCAGAACACAATAGGGTATAAACCCTTCAAAATTAGAATACCAAAATCAGAGCACAATTTAGTTTATGTCAAAATTAAACTGATATCAGAATATAAAATCAGATGATTGCTAAATCCATTTATAGAAGCGGGTAACGAGACTTATACAGAAAAGACTGAAGTCTCAACACCAAACTGTTAATAACAGAAGACACCGAATTTTCAGACACTGGAGTGTCATAGAAGTAGCTGCAGACCCCCTAGGCATGCCTATTTAATCATAACTAGGACTTAACAGATTCAAAAACAGAGAAATGTCTGACATTCAATTCACATATCAATCAATGTTTTCATACCATGTAATCAAGCATATCACATTCTTATAGTCTTGCAAATCATTCAATGTTCCAAATCAATAGCAAACAAAATAGTCAAAGGAAAACTATCAAAATTTACTTACTAAATTACTTACAAAATTGACCATGAAAATTACTTACAAAAGCTTCTTTTTGCCTCGCAGTCTCGGCAATATCTAGAAGTGGTCGCTCTATGCGTTCCTCTATAACATTTAACACAAACACATATCACTATTGTGCATGATTATGAAATTTTTTATGCTCAGTCATGTATACTGAATATGTATGATGCATGTTCATGATAAATTTCAGGTTTCTTATCCTTGAATCTTGTCACATTATCAATCATGTGAATCCATACTCAATTTCTCAATCCAGATTTTTCTCACAACCAACTTTCGGGTCAACCTTGCTCAATTATTCTCATTAAGAAGGTGAAGTAATTTGATAACACTTCCTTCTAGAAATTCCATGTCTTAATTTTCTAATGAAACCAAGATCATTCCGTTTAGTTCAGTATGTTAAAAATTATACTCAAAAGATCTCAGACTGTACCTAAGCTTTAATAGAATTCTTTTCTCAAATTCCAACTAGGTTCCGAAATTCTTAAAGGCAGAATTAGAATTTAATCACTTCATAAAATTTGTATCCCTAGGTTAATTCAAATTAAGAATCTTCCAATTCGAAGCTTTACCGATCAAGATATAAGCAAAATACTGAAATATGTTCAGTAAAATATTCCAGCTCATACTATTCCAAAATATTCTCTCACTTTGATTCAATGAATCTTTTCCAGTCCAATTAATAAGGCTACAAATTTTTATGTAGAGGTATAAAAATGTGTTAGGAATCTATTGGTTTAAGTCTCATGTCATTAGGAGGTTAGAACAAAAAGTTATGGCTAAAAGAATCAAACATGATTACGTCCTCAATCATATTGTACCTATCTTGGGACAATTGGCATAACTTTCACTAGAGATATTGGCTTATGGTTGTTTTAGGGTGGTTTCAAAGAGGGCTTTGAGATCTAAAACTTTCATGAAGACTTGAAGAGAGATTTTGTCATCTATAGGGCCAAAATCTTAAATTTTCAAAAGTGTAGATGGATCAGACAAAGGGATTCAGTATAAGATGAATCAGACGGGGTGTTACAATTCTTCCCTCCTTAAGAAATTTTCGTCCTCTAAATTCATACTTGGTCCAAATAGTTGTGGATACTAAGCTTTCATGGTTTCTTCGGGCTCCCATGTTGCTTCCTCAAGTCCATGTGTTGCCAGAGTACCTTTACTAAAGGTATTTGCTTATTCCTAAGTTGCCTGACTTCTTAGGCTAAGATAGAAACTGGCCCTTCATCATACAACAAATCTGGCTGTGTCTGAATTTCTTGAACTAGAATTTTATATGTCAGATTAGAATGATATCTTCTTAGATTAGAAACATGGAACACATCATGTAGCTTGGCCAATTCTTCAGGAAGAGCCAACTGATAAGCTACTAGTTCGACTCTTTTAAGAATTTCGTAAGGGCCAATATATTGCGGACTAAGTTTACCCTTCTTACCAAATCAAAGTACATTCTTCCACGGTGACACTTTCAAGAACACCTTATCGCCTACCTGATACACAATATCAGCATAAGACTTCTGCCTATCACTAGCAGCTTTCAACCTTTGTTGAATAATCTGAATTTTTTCTTTAGTATCTTTCACAATTTTAGGCCCAATCATCTTGCTTTCCCTTAACTCAGTCCAACATACTAGAGTTCTGCACTTTCTACTATACAGTGCTTCATAAGGTGCCATACCAATGCTAGTCTGATAATTGTTTTTGTAAGCAAACTCCATCAAAGCTTAATACTTATCCCAACTTTGTAACACTCCGTTACCCATGTTATGGTTAGAATAGTAAATTATGATGCATTTATGAGAAATTAAGAAAAATGCACATCATGCATAAGTTAAGTGTGACATGCACATTTTGCACATTCATATGACTGTACATACAATCATTGATATTTTTCGGGTATAATTGACCGAATAATGTGATTTAAAATGTGAGTTGTGACTTATTGGTGGTAAAATTTTATTTGGAGTCTGTTAGTATTGTTTTGGAATTTTTGATAAATTTTGGAAAAATATTGATTTTTGGACCAATTTTAGAGTGACATGTGGTAAAAATATCAAGTGACAAGTGATTTATATCTGTGGTGATAAATGGAAAACGTGTTAGTAGGTTGTGGTTAGGAAGAGGTTACTTAACATTTGATCATCTGATGTATTTTCTGCTTGGTTTTGCTCATCACCGAATAGCAAGTGATTGTGCTTTTGTGTTGCTAAGTTACTCTCTTTGTTTGAATTTAAGAACTGAATCAGGTAAATAGTTCTGATGATGGTTAGTTTCTGGTGTAATATACATATACATGCATGCATGGGTTTGAGGATTGAGGTTTTGGTGATGGATAAATTAGATGATTGATTTAAGAATTAGAAATTGTTTAACATTGTGTTGAATGGATTCTAGACTAAGAAATATTGAAATTTATGTAAGTTGATGAAGAAATATATGTTTTGTCATCGTTTGTAAGATCACATATATGGTTGTGATGTACTGTTCATGCATAAGAATTTTTAAAGTATTAACAGAGGCAATTTTTAATGAGTTTGGATTTAAGGGAACAAGCTTGAGAGATGCGATGTTCGGGGAACTGTACGGTTACTATAAAAGTTATATTGAAATGAGTTTTTGCTGATAATGAATAAGTCAGAAAATTTGAAAAGTGCTGGAATTTGAGTTTACCCGAAAGTACTATGTTTTGGTGTTAGTATACTTTGGTTTGTTGTGAATCAGTAGAAATGAATTTTGATTGAATCTTGGAGTTTTGACTGGTGAGTGTTGATGAGCTAAAGATGAGTTAGAATGGTTCTGAGTGATCATTTGAATTAATTGTGTGAAAATTAACATTTGAAAAATGACAGTAGAGAGAGGATGAAAATGGATATCTAAATTTTTGATGATCTTGATAGAACTTAGTTAATTTTGCTTTTTAGAGATAGTGTGGATTGTGGTGAATGAGTTTAGTGAAGTGGAGTAGAATAAAAATTGAAGTATTGGTTTTTGAAAAATGGAAGTTGTCTGAAAATTCTGGGAGTAAAAAATGAGAGTTGAATTTTTGATAGAATTTACCGTACTGATCTAGGCATATTTTGATAAAATACTTCATAAAAGTTGTAGATCTTTCTTTAATTTTTCCATTGATATAAAGTTTGCAATTTTGGGAGTTTTGGATCGAAAGTTAAGGAGTTTGAAAGTTGAATTTGTGGGTTCTGTCATGGTTTGGAATAGTCTATAGTATTTTAGCATAACTTGCAGAATATTGAACCAAATTGCATGAAATTGGTTTCATTTGGAAGTTAAGACATAAAGGAATAATTGTTCAGAAGAAAGTTTGGCCTAAATCATTCGCTTTCATTGTCAAAATGATCGAATAAAAGTGACCCAAACTTCTAATTTCGGAAGGGCTGGAAAAAAAATGGTAGAGAGGAAGAAGGATTCATAGGCCCACTGGAGTGTCACAGTCGTGCATGTGCACGATCGCGACTTCGCAAGACAAACTGGAGTGGTGTCGTGGTCGTGCATGTACACGATTGTGACTTCCCTGCTTATCCAAAGGAGGTTATTTTCTGAACATACTTTGGTCTTTTTATTATAACTTCTTCTTTAGACCTCCAAATGATCTGATTCTTGAACCAATGGATTCCTACCACATTTTTCTACCTCTCCACAAAAAGTGGTAGCATTCTGAACTGATTTGAAAAAAATATTGAACAAATCAAAGTGCAGAATCTGTTGAAACAGTGAAATAGGATTTTGTTACTGAACACACTTTAGTATTTTGTTTATATTTGGATCTATTAGATTCAAAATGAGATGATTTTTGATTTGTAGTAAACTAGAGATATAAGGATACAAATCATATACGGAAGTCAAATTTTGATTCAGCCTCTAAGATATTGAATTTCTGGGCGGAAGTTGTGCATATTACATTATTTTTAAATATGAATAACTAAAAAATGTTTGAGACATATCTCCAAATTTCTGAACCAAATTGAGTGATTTTTGTGTCAATAGAAACTTATGACATTGGAGAATAATTTTATAGAAGGAAGTGTTGCCTAAGTTTGCCATTTACCTTATCAGATTTAGTATGCAAAGTTGACTTGTATGTGTATTAGAAGAAAAATCTGAAGTGGTCAATGAAGTTATGAATTCTTTTGACATTGCTTTATTATGGTCCAAATCATAAGTACCCATGATATTAATGAGCTCTTTGATAATTGCATGATTTGATTATAAGGATCTCAATAAAGTACCCTGAAATTGTCATTGAACATGCATTGTGCATATTTCATATAAGTAGATGCGCATTGATGAATACTTATATATTTGTTCAAAAATACCAGTCGGATATTGTCGGACCATCCAGGCAATAGCTTATTTGAGCATACTGTGAGTAACCTAAGATGGTCTCACTATATTTGTTCTGTTCTGTATAATACTGAATTGTACTAATGTATTACTGAACTGCATTGACTGATTGTGTATTGAATTCCAGACGATATATGTATGAGGCGTTTGATGAATGTAAACAATATTGGAAGTGCTATTTGTATGTGAATGGAACTACCTAATTGATATTCTGTTTCTTAACTGAAAGGTGAATGTCAGACTGAAGTTCGATGACGATAAGTTTCTGATTATACATCAGTTGTGACTGATATATATATATGGCATATTCTGTATTTGATGTATTTCATAAAATGCATCCTCAGATAAAGGCGTTGTGACTTGAGTAGCTAGTTTGAAGCACTTCCACGTAGAGCTTTGCTCCATGATTTCTGGTTTTGCACTTAGAGCTATGCTCTATGATTCTGTTTTGACTGAGCCCTATGGGCCAGTATTTTATAAGTATGTGATAGACACTCAGTCCCAACAATAAGAACGAATGTGAGTCTTATGCTTATAGCATTCATATAAGACTAAATTTCATGAATGATTTGTAAAGCTGTAATGAAATAATTGACTGTGTGAATTGTATGATTTTATGTTGATTATCTTTGTTACCTGAGTGAACCATCGAGGATGGTTACTCAATTGAGTTCGCAAAACTCATCAAAATTGCAATGTGGCTTTTTGGTTTTCTAAAGGTCTCCAAAAAGGTTCCGAGTAAGAGTTTCGGGTTGGGATCAGTTTGCGCCTGCATATGTAGTTCGATATGTTGTATTGATAAGTGTAGTCTTAAGTGTTGTGCAATGTATATGTGAAAATGGTTTTTGAAATGTAAAGACATTATGAATACAAGTATTTTGTTCTATAATAGGCCTAAGTGATTACTAAATCTCTGATGCTTTTAATAATGTTTGTAACTTTTGTGACTGACATTGTTAAAAAATCAATCGGGCCAAAATTGATTATCAATTTTCTGCATATATGTTTACTATTTAAGAAAATTTTCAAGGAGTTTCAACCGTTTACCATTTTAGCACGCCACTCTGGCGGGATTCATACTCGGATATCACTTAGGATGTCAAGTATGTGTTCTGCAAGAGTGGGGTGCTACAAACTTCCTGGAAACTCCAACACACAACTTCGAAGCATGTCTTCCAATGTCTGTATAACCCGTTCAGATTGTCCATATGTCTAGGGATGAAAAGTAGTACCAAACTTAACTTGAGTTCTCAGAGCCTTTTGTAGGCTTTTCCAGAATCTTGAAGTAAATCGAGGATCACGATCTAAAATGATAGACAATGGTACTCTATGGAGTCTCACTATCTCATTCACATACAAATCTGTAAGCTTATCCAAGGAATAGTTAGGACGAATAGGTAGAAAATGAGCAGATTTGGTAAACTTATCCACAATTACCCATACAACATCATGTTTTCTTTGAGTTAGAGGGAGTCTACCCGAATGGAGTTTTTGGTATATCCACATCCTTTACCCGAAGTTAATAGTATCCTGATAGAAGATCAATCTTTGAAAACACTCCCGCATCTTTCAACAGATCAAATAGGTCTTCAATCCTTGGCAACAAATACTTGTTCTTCACTGTGACTCTATTCAATTGCCTGTAATCGATGCACATCTGAAGTGTACCATCCTTCTTCTTAACAAACAGGGCTGGAGCTCCCCACAGTGATACACTGGGTCGAATAAACCCTTTTTCTAGAAGCTCTTATAACTGCACCTTTAACTCCTTTAATTCAGTGGGAGCTATTCTATACGATGCTCTAGATATAGGAGCAGTGCTAGGCATCACTTCAGTAGATAACTCCAAATTTCTTTTGGGAAGGAGTCCAGGCAATCCTCTAAAAACACATCTGGAAACTTATTCACCGCTAGAATTGTTAGTAGTGTGCCCTAGGCCAATGAACATTTGTGATTCATGTATTAACATTATGATTTGTTAATAATATATTAT